>SDVV010009194.1:0-16823 GCA_016164225.1 Gammarus roeselii
CTCAAGGGTGTCCCAAGGGGCCCCAGAAAGATCCAAGTGGACCACCCCAAATCCACCTGGTCTCCCAAGTCCCCCGGGTTCCCGAAACCCCGGGTCCCCGAGTCCCGCGGATCCCACGAGGACCTCCTCTCCCTGGGTCACCTTGTCTCAATCAACCTCGATGCATATAATAAAAATAACCAATGCAAAATTTATCACCGTGAAAAAAGGGCAGAGAAATATAATAGAGCCCAAGCAAGAAGAAATAATAAAATACTAAAATAAAGTGTTAATGATCTATAAAATGAATAATCATCCATCCACCCCAACAAAAAAGGGGAGGGGGAATCTCCCTAAGGAGGGGGCAGTGTAAGGGCTCGCGAAGTCAAGTTCTGCATTGCTCTACCTCGCAACTATCGCACAATTCACTTCCTATAAATAATGTATTTTCTTTTATGAAAAAGGTATTATATTAGACCATTTTATTAACTCCCATTGGGTGTGTCGTAGATGCCGTTTTCCCTCTGATGGCGGAAAATCCTCCACACGCCAACTGCAGTTTTCCCTCTAGCTGCGGGAATCCCTCCGCACGTCAACTTGCCACCAAGCAGTGCGGGACTCTAGCTCAAAGTTCCCGGCGTATACTGCATGGAACCATTCATCAAGAAAGATTTTTGGCGCCACCAATCAGCGCCAAGAACGGCCACAAGGAGTGGACGCAAAGCCAATCAGCATCTGGGAAGCGGCACATGGATCTTGAATTGCTAAGTTCAGGATTAAACGAGAGTTTTTAAATAAAGAATTACATAAAAATTATACAGATATTTTTAGCCCATTACCAGCCTTAGTTGAAGATAGCATCATCTAAACAGTTTAAAACGAATGGAGACAAATTTTGCATTAGCAATAGCGAATTTGATTTGATTTGAGCCTCATTGCCACCAGAGCCTCAACGTGAGTCATACTAAACTTCCCCGTAGGGCGCAGCAATAGCGAATAATTGACACAGTTACATCAGCAGTCTGCCCAGCCTGGCTGTAGTCAATCACGTGTCGGCAAGGCCAGCGGCTCAGGCCCGTCCGCCAGGCTAACCCTCACTCAGCCTTCATCAGAGTAGCGACTTGGTGGTTACAGATATATCGGTGTTACCATATATCCGCATGTTCCAAATGAATCGTTATTAAGCATATGTAGACTGTTCGGGGAGTCTTTTCTCGATTGTTTTGTACAGGGAGTATCGGTTGGATGCCCTATGGCGAGTAGCTGAACGATATGGATTTATTGTAAGTTATTATATTGTGTTATGTATACTTGGTAATAATCTGTTGATATATGTTGAATTTGTTTTGTTTTCGGAATTTTGAATAGTTATCTTATACAGTAATAATTTTTTTAGGATATTTTAGGTTTGCATCTTCCATTAAGCACAATATTTCAGGCATAATTGGTTGGTTATTGCATCATTTTGGTATTTTTATTTATATATACGTGACATTTTTTTACGATCAAGCTGTGGTTACTTTAGTTAAAGAAGATTTAATTTAACCACGTTTTGGACTTAGTTGGAGAATAATTTTATTAGATTTGTATATACTATAGCGTGTTCGAGTAGAAGTACTCCAGATTATTTACTATATGTTTCAGTAATGTAAATCAGTCATATCTCTTGGTAACTTATTGTTAGTTGTTAGGTTGGTTACATGCTAGTTTTTTCTCGTACATCATGGTTTTTAATGTGTGTTCTGGGTATGGTAGAGAATTGATCTCCTTGCTTTATTATAACTCGAGCGTTTTAGTATATTTCATTCAGTTTTGTATGTTCTCTGTACAGTTTCAATCTTCGTGTACGTGTACATGAGTTTAAAAAATGTATAACAAAAGTTCAAAATTTCAATAAAACGTCAAATTTTCGAGGCCTAACTTCAGTAGCCCAGTTAGCGATTCAATAGACCGACTTGGCTCTGTTATCCCACGAAAATTTGAAATTTCATCTAAATTTAACATTTTTATTATATATTTTTTTACTCATGTACACGTACATACGCTTGAACATACACTTGTACAAACCCAAAGTCAACGTTGTGATACTGTTGAGGAAGGATAGAGTATAGCTTGATTTGGCGTGTTTTTCAATAATAGTAGAGGAATAAGAAAACCAATGAAGTTGAATAAAGATATATTGACAAGTTATCTATGGCATCATCTAAACGAAGTCATGGTCCAGATTAAAAAACTAATGAAGTTGAATGAGAAAATAATAGGTGTAAGACGTTGGAGGGTGTAGTGCCAGGAGATGTTGAAGGAAAGAATAAGAAAACTAAGTACGAGACCATGTGTCCGTTTGTGTGAAACTGGTGACGAATATGAAATACTTATAACATTCAAGTAATCGACGTTTAAAATGGCTGATCTTTGCCAAATAATATGGTAGAGAGTGGCCACGAAGTGAAAAAGAACTAGGTTGAGGTGTATTAAGTATAAAGAATAAATCAATGACGGAATAACTTTCGAAAGCATGGTTAAGCTAGGTTAGGTTAGGTTGGGTTGAATGCGAGTAACAAGTGAAAGTGATGTAATTTTTTTTGTCAAATTCAAAAATAATATGAATTACCTAAAACATTCAAACAACTCGCGTTTAAAAGGGGGTCTTTGCTCAATCAAACTCAATCGACTTTTCTTCAACATGGTAGAAGAATATGTTTCAAGGCGTGAAACGATACCCATAAACCTATCACGGGGTAAATGATCTAGATGTGTTACAGATTGGTATGATATAAATTTGAGTCCGATTAGATCTTGCTCAGTCACGTTTGTGATTCTGTTGTGGAAGGATAGCTGTTGTTCTGTTGTGGAAGGATAGCTTGAGGCATCGTTTGTTTTGATGTAATGGGGTGATGGGGGTCTGTTCTCTTTGCCAAAAATAAATAAAATTGAATAAACATAAATCCACAAGTAATGTGTGGCGACATCTGAAACGAAGTCATCGTCAAGGATATGAAAACTATTGGAAACAAAAAGCAAATCAGACGTGCAAGTCGTCAAAGGATGTAGTGTCAGGAGATATTGAAGTAAATGTGGTAGATCTAGTATGAGAGGAAGTGTTCGTTCGTATGAAGTTGGAAACAAATGTGAATTTTTTGTAACATTCAATCCATCTAAGTTTGAAAATGGGGGGCCACTGTGCTAAGCAATATGGGGTCGAGAGTGACAACGAAATGAATGACATATATGTTAAAGTGATATTTAGAGTCGTGTGGAGGGGTTCATATTGTAACATTCAAACCATGTTAGATTGAAAAATTGGCCTCTCTGCAAACTTATACGGATCGAGAGTGACCACGAAGTAGGAAGAATTAGTTGTAAGTTATATAAAAAAACGTGTGCTGGGGTTCATATTTATATATCAATGACTGAATACTATACATGAGGTTAGGTTAGGTTTTTGATGTGTGTGAATAACAGGTAAAAGTGATGTAGAATTGTGTCAAATCATAAATCAATAATCGTATGAAAACAGCTATATCAATCAAACAACTATGTAATTCCCTATGAAAATGGACAAAATTTGCTTGATCAAAATTGGAAGTGTGTATCAAAATTGCTAAACAATATAAAAAAATGCGGAGTCAAGTGGAGAAAATTAATGTGCATTATTCCTAGAACACTAAAAAAACAGATTTAAGCATGAAAAAGTCAATCGAAAATACATAATTCTCGGATAGAATCGGTTAGGTTAGGTATGGATGATTAGTTCTTTCAACCTAACATGCCGTGGAGCTGATCCACATTAAATATCTTGTGACGAAAGCAAGGGACGTTGTTCTAACGGGGAAAAAATGCTACAGATGTTAATCGTCCCTGCATATGCATACAAATGTGTGTATGTGTCTACATCGTGTGTGATGACTGCTCAGTAAACAGATTAACGACGGTTCTGGTTATTTGTAGCGTAATGGTCATAATTCACAGCAGCTCTGCTCGCCCATTGTTGGAATACTAGTCTTCATTGAGCCTTATTTTTCTAGTCTTTGTATCATTTGTCAATGTTTTCTACTGATTTATTTTCTTTCATATGTTTATCAACAATAATGTTACACGGCAAAATGTTATTTTGCATGGATTGCGGGGATCAAGAGTTGTTCCTCATTGTTGATATTACACATCGCTAGCGGGGTGGATTACCAATTTAGTTTATTAGCTTCTAGGTAATTAAACTATATTTTATTTATCCACTGTAAATTTATGAATAATGAAGGAGACGAGCTATTTCCACAGATTGATGCCGACTAAAATCCTTGTAATGAAATATATCCTCAACTAAATCATGACGATCAAAGTAACTATTGTAACATAGATACATTCAATAAAATAAAATATACATCGAACGAAGATTTAGCAGTAATTCATTTAAATACAAGATCACTCTGTTCTACTTTTGACTGTGTACATACTCTTTTCTGCGCACTGAAGCATAAATTTGACATTATTTGCTTCACTGAAAGTTGGCTGACGAACTCTACTAAATCTCTCAATACCTTTGAAAGTTAAGTCATTTCATTCCTTGAGGATTAACGGTACGCGTGGTGGAAAAGTGTCTGTTTATGTTCGTGACTGCTTTGAGGTTCAGAAGCTCTTGCATATTTCTGTGTCTTCACCTTCTATTGAATATTTTTTCTCAAAATATGCTACGAATTAAAAAGCTAACTATAGGCACCATTTATAAGAAACACTCAGCCAATTATACTAGTTTTACAGACTCTCTTCAAGATTTTGTTATGCAAACTGGCGATATCAACAGGAACGACGTCATTTTGTGTGGTGATTTCTACTTCAATCTTCTCAACTCCGACAATGATGCCGGAACTTTATATTTTACCAACTGTTCGAATACTTCATCCCTGATTATACTGCTTACTCACAAAAGTGTTCCCAAGCTCCCCATATGAGTTCCTCTCTGGAATAATACTGTCAAACATTTCGGATCACCTGCATGTCTTTTTAATAAAAAGGAAGTGCTTTGCAAATAAGTTCCATGTTGGAAATTTTAGAAATAAATCCCTAAATTACCGCAATATTAACGAGGAGTCTTTGAAAGCAACGCAATATAATTTGAGTAATCATGATTATCAAAACATTATGAATTTCTTTAATATTCTATACCCAATTTACAATAATTGTTGTCCTATCAAAACAAAATCGTTATCTCAAAAATCTGAGCAGAAACCATGGATCACATCTGCTGTTTTTTTAATATTGAGAAAAGAGAAGCAAATGACATATTTATCATGTTACAAATCAAATAAGAGTATCTAAAAACCGAATTTCAAAGATAAATTTGAAAACTTTAAAGATAACACGCAAGCAACTGGAATCTAATTAATAAAATTCTCCTCTCTTCAAACACAGATAAAAAGAAATACGCTATTAAAACTATTGTGCACAATGACATTAGATACGAAAACGATGTTGATATTGCCAACGTATTTAATAAGTTTTTTGTTGGTATTGGTAAGTCAATTGCTGAATCTTGTAACGATATCCCTTTTGATCCATTACATTACATGCAAGGTGATTACCCTAATTCGTTCTTAAAGCTGTAAGACTACAAGATGTAGGGAATTCTATTATGTCTCTCATGGACAAGAAGTGTGATATAAACTCGATACCTGTTAAAAACATTAAATTCGTGTGTGATATTGTCTCCTGTTTTAGCATCAATAATAAATAGATCATTCGAATCTGGTATATTTCCTCAGTCTCTTCAAATTACGAAAGTCATCCCAATTCTCAAAACTTGTGAATGAGAGAATATCAGTAATTATAGACCAATTTCAATATTACCGATGTTTAGTAAAATATTCAGGAAAATAGCGTACAAACAACTGTATAATTATTTAGAGCAGCATGACATTCTTCATCGTGGTCAATATGGGTTTCGGAGTAAGAAATCAACAGTCCAAGCAATATGAGACCAAATGAATTTTTTGTATCAAAATTTAGATTCATATCAAGTTGTACTATCCATATTTTTAGACTTTCGGAAGGCATTCGATAGCGTTGATCATATCTATTTTACTATCCAAGTTCAGCTTCTATGGAGTACGAGGACTAGCATTGGATTGGTTTCGATCGTACATTTTCTCTAGACAACAATACACTAATAAATATCTGTAAATCAAATCTTCTCAATATTAGTCATGGCGTCCCTCAATTTGATTTGATTCTCATTTCCACCAGAGCCTCAACGTGAGTCATAATAGGCTTCTCCGTAGGGCTCGACGATCATGGATTCCAGTAAGCTCGCACGCCTTGGCACGCGAGAAAAACAACGTCGTCAAAGTTAGAACATTTTGAAGATTTCAGTCGTGTCAGACGCACGCTGGTGCGCACAAGAAAAATGTTTATACAAAATGGATCTCCGCTTTCAATCATTTAGAACTTCAAGAGTAAAATGTATGCACGCTAGTGCGCACAGGTAGCATCGTCGAGATTAGTACAAGGTTTACGGCTGCACGGGCGAAGTCAGCTCCGACAGCAACGCAACACAATATTTACAGCTGCGCGGTCTAGTTGTATTAGTACAATGAATTTATTCATGTAAGATAAAGACTCAGATGAAACGAAACGAATCCTTGCCTCCAACTTCTCAAAACCTCATGAGTTATATGGCCACACGCCAGTGCGCACAGATAGTATCGTCGAAATTGGTGCAAGGTCTACGGCTTCACGGATCAGATCAACTTCAACCGCAACGCACCACAAGGTTTATAGTTACGCAGTAATGGTCAACAACAGAAATTACATATGGTCCGCACACGCGCGAGCGAGCACGGACTAAAAAAAACACTTATTCATAAAATTACAAACAGGAATTCTCACACAGGTACAGTAGCATTACTCAATTGAATTGTGGATCGTTAAGAGGAAAAAAAGGGCAGGTTCATCATGGGCTGAAAAACTGCTCAGATGATTGACATCATACTGATTGTTTAGGGGGCAGAGGTCTCTCGGGTCCAAAAGAAGCCCGATAGGCCCCGGAGGGTAACCCAAGTCCCCAGGGTCCCACGAGCTCCCCGGGTCCTTCGAGTCCCCTCGTCTCAGCTCATCTGGGCTTGTCTCGACTAAATTCGGCCAGTATTCACTCGTCCCGCCCAACTCGACTTGTCTCAACATGTTTCGACTGATCTCGACGCACCTCGACCAGCCTCGACGTGGCTCTCCTCCTCTGCGCTAGTAATCATGTTGAATGTAATAACAAATTTCTCCACTCGAGCATTTTAGAGTGGGAGTGGGGTGGCAGAGGTAACTCTGGTCCCAAAAGATTTTGATTTAGTTTGATTTGGGCCTAATTTCCAACAGAGCCTCAACGTGAGTCATAATAGGCTCCCCCGTAGGGCGCGACCGTCGTTGATTTAGGTAAGTCCGCACGGCCTCGCGTGCGAAAATATTAGTTTTGTCAAGATGAAGTCAGTACATATTTTGATTGTGGCATATTCGCGTACTAGCGCGTACGAGAGAGTATATAGTTAATGCGTATCTTCGTAAAGTGTGTTGTTGTTTCTGTGCGTAATGAGGTGGAGGGACCACCTCATTCGCACAGGTGTTGGAGGTTTAGACAGCTTCGTATAGTACGGTGTGTTTTCCGAAAGCGATAAGCTTTTTACGGTAGGTTGGGTCCGTGAGTAGGCTCTGTAGGTTACACGGGGGATCTAGGAACGCTCGTCGGGCTGCCGCGAGTGCGTTGCAATCCATCAGTAAGTGTTTCACGCTGATAGCCACTTGGTGGCAACAGGGGCAAGGTGGCGCGTTTGGTCCTATGTCGACATCCATCAGGTGGTTGTGAGTTATCCACGTGTGTCCCGTGCACAAGCGGTTGATGAACACTTGGTCTCTTCTGTTGGTGAACTTCGTTTCCCATTCTCCGACTGAGGGTTTGACTGAAAGCATCTTTTGTCCACTCTGCTGCCACATTTCATCCCATCGGGATGTTATATGGGAGTTGATTATAGGGAACCAGTCCCGCCCAAAAGAGCCCTACGAATCCCGGAGGGCAACCCAAGTCCCCTGGAGCTCCCCTGGTGCCTCGAGTCCCCTCGTCTCAGCTCGTCTCGGGTTGTCTTAGATCATTTTGGCCAGTCTCGGCTCGTCGCACCCAACTAGACTTGCCTCAACACGTTTCGACTGATTTCGACGCACCTCGACCAGCCTCGACGCGGCTCTCCCCCTCTGCGTCAGCAATGCTGTGGACTGTAATAACTAACTTCTCTACTCAACCACTCCACATTTATACATTCCTCTGTGTATGGGTTTTTCAGCGTAGGGAGGGGAGAGCAGAGGTTCCAGGAATCAGAGGGGCCTCAAGAGGGTCCCAGTTTCTCAAGTGGGTTCCAAAAGGTCTCAAGGTTGTCCCAAAGGGCCCCAGAAGGGTCTAAGTGGGTCCTGGTCTTCCAAGTCCTCCGGGTTCCCAAAACCCAGAGTCCCCCGAGTTCCGCGGGTCCCACAAGTACCCCCCTTCCCTGGGTCATCTTGTCTCAACCAACCTCGATATATATAATAATAACAAATGTAAAATTTATCATAATGAAAAAAGGGTAGAGAAAAATAATAGAGCCCATGAAAGGAGAAATACTAAAATAAAGTGTTAATGTTCCCCAATGGCGTCACTCAAGGCTCATTCTTAGGGCCACTATAGTTTCTGATCCTAATAAATGATCTTCCAAATTTCTCAAAGCTATTCAAATGCATCCTATTTGCCGACGACAGTACCTTATCAGCCTCATTTTCCAAAACGCATATGGACATCGCGATTAAAGTGAGCAATGAATTAATATCTCTAAATAATTGGCTCGACACAAATAAAATTTGAACGAATGTTGATTAGACAAATTTTATTACATTCTCATACAAACATAACATTGGTATTCCCTCGTTAAAAATGGGAAATGCTAATATTAGTGAAGTGAATCACATTAAGTTTCTCTGCATGCAGCTCGACCGTCATCTCACATTCAAATATCATGTCGATTATATTCCAACTAAACTAAGCAAATCCAATTGGTTTCCTGTATAAGTTAAAATATTTTATTCCTCCAGCAGTTCTCATAATAACTTTTTTTTCCCTAGTTCAACCCTATTTCTACTATAGAACTGAAGCTTGGTTTACAAGCCATAAAAATGTAACTGATAAAATGGTAGTCATGCTAAAGAAAGCCCTAAATAACCTCCCTTATACAGGACACACAAGTAGTTATTTCAAATCTGTGAAAGTTCTTAAAATTGAGGATTTCTATAGCTTCCAAATACTTGTCTATATGTATAAGACTTCATCTCGACCATGTTAGGCATCTCCTGGAACATTTACAGCACGAGTCTCATGTACATTTGCACTAAACAAGAAATCGAGATTCTTTCAATATAACAAGGTTTAATAAAGCCAAATCATAATTCTCTACTGTCTACAAGGGTGTCAAATTGTGGAATTTCCTTCCGAATAAAATCATTATTCACTTTTAAATCCAAACTCAAACAACATCTTGTTTCACATTATTAATACAGTTATCTAAGTTTTTCCTTATCATATTCATTGTGAACAATGTTATCTTCAGTTTAGTTTTTCTTCAATATTATTGTGGTCTTCGATACTTTTCTAGAATTTTAGACATACCACTCAAGTCAGGTAACTGTTAGGACAGGTTTAGGTCAAGGTAATTTGCCCTTAAAGCATTTTCGCTTCTCCGGTCCCATACATATTTTTTTGCGTATAATATTTGTTTAAAATCTTACTCAACATGAAATCATGGTTATCTTCTGCTCCGGTAATGTTCATTTGTAATGTAAAAATTGTAAACAAATTTGATAATAAAGTGTTCCAAATCCATGCACTGGTCCGCCAACTATGGAAGTTTTTCACCGTAGTAATCCCATACAACATATATAACAGGAAACATTTTCAAATATTGCGACCTATCCGCATGCGCCCGTTCAAGAAAATACATTACCACTTATATCCCGACATAACACCTAACATGGACATAATGTAAACAGAACTAAACCGATAGAGAAATTCAGCAAGCACAATTAGATGATAATATAAACATATAATTCAAACACGCAATATATACAGTCATTAGACCAAATATAAATGTATAGCCCACACAACAATAACAAATCCTAAAAACTAAAAAGATGACGACATTCTCACTTGACCGCTCCGACCAAGTATGACGATGAAATTCCCTGGTAGGAATGAGTCAATTATAAACAGAAATAAAACACTAATAAAACCATGTAATTCCTTAATAAAATACAAAATCACTGTCATTCTGATACAAATATATACATAAAAGTATATAGTCATTGAACGAAATTGAAACACTGGGACCCACACCCTCACGTTAGCTATGTACACTCAAATCAATTTATCATTTAAATGAACAAAACACAAAATACTCCCAAATCGATTCCAGTAGGCTACCCTTGAGGTCGCCTGAGCAGCGGCTAAAAGTTCAACAAAATAGATTTAAGTTGCGTTCTCTGCCGCTCATCTCAACTTATTATTATAAATTTTCCTTCACTTAATTGCGATTTGCTGCGAGCGAGTCCCCCTCCGTTCCTTCTTTCCGGCCTTCCCGTTCAATAATTGAACATGGGCTTAACACTAGTTTGAATAGGGGATTATCCAGGAGCCAGGTGGACAACAGCTGGAGTAGAGCCACTGCGCTGATTTTGGGATACTACAGTAAATTTACTGTAGGATACTGTAGCGATATAATGTAGAAACAAGATCATAGCGTTGTAATCCTAATAAAATGTCTTATATAAATGTATGTTCATTTTATCCTATACCTTAAGATCGTACGGTGAACACGCAATTAAATAGCAGAATAAATTAACAATTAAATCGTGAATGGCAATAGAATATGGATCTGCGCCTTCCCATATAACTGGGCGATCGCTGCCCATTCGCCCCTCCCCCGACCCGCCCGTTCGCAACGTCAAACCAAAACAGACTATGGCACCGAAGCGTAGAGGTCAATTTGCATTCTTGAAATGCGTTTTCTCGCCTTTACAAGCTACTCGCAGAGTAATCATCGTTGGCAGTTAAGCGCGGTCTCCACGAATCACCAAACTCAGCCACGCTCCAAAACAAGCGTTGTTTGTTTCATTCAGTCGCTCATGAGCAGGCTTCATGTGAAGGTAATATCCATATTCGTCCACCTAAATTCGGCAAGACCTTTTACAGGCACTTGATCGTTTCCACTTCTTGGCACTGCTAGCTATAGCAAAATAACTACCAATAATAACCATAAAAAATGACCACTTCTGATAAATTGAGTGACTACTACCGATAAATATAGACAGCAACTACTACTGATAACAATAGACAACAGGAACAACTGAAAACTAGTGATAATAACTACTACTGATATCAATAGGCACAATGTATACAACTGAAAACTAGTGACAATATTTACTACCGATATAAATAAGAAACAGGCATACAACTGAAAAATATTGACAATACTTACTACTGATATTAATAGGCAATGCATTAAACACCAAATTTATTGCTATCAAAACATTATTATCAAAATATGCCGCCCAATAGTTGGCCGTCCCATGCCCGAACGGCCAACTATTCACATCTTAGTTTGCCTGGTAGGCAGTAGCGTTTTCTTTCAAACGTGCGACAGAGAAAACTGTGTATTTATCGATAGCTCTTCAAAAATAACGGACATTCAATAAATCGAATGAATTCGCAAACACGTGTCAATCCACGTGTGTAGATTTTTCCAACGAGTGAAACACAATCTAGACTTGCACCCCTCATTAAAATATGTCGGCATTTTTTGATTTGTCAACCCCATGTTCTTGGGACTTCTTAATCCCATGTATGAGTGATTTCCCACACCGTGTGTACTTGTTATTTTCCAACGGCGTGTTCGTGATTTTCCCAACCCATGTATTTTTAAGTTTCCAACCCCGTGTGCGTTTCCCAACGCTATGGAGTCCTTATTCTCTTCTCAGAATATACGTTTGTCCGTCAGATCCTTGATATATTGAAAATTATATCTTGCTACATGAAACCAGAATCGGCGACCCATTAGAGATGAGATGCAAAGAATTCTATTCGACTTCATGTGTGTTTTGGTAACTGAAAACCCATTGTTTGACGATGAAAGAAGTTTTATTAATAATAATAATAATAACTCATAGGCGGAAAAATTGCCATGCCGTCATTACTAGAGTTTTTAAATGTATTTATTATTTGCTTCCATGTTCCACCGGAGTCCCAACGCGAAGTTAATGCAGACTCCCCCGTAGGGCGGTCAAGAGAGTTTTTAAAATGATCAATAATAATAATAGAAATACAAATGTTACTTCACGTTGACATATTCTTATTGACACTTTCATCAATTAAAGACGTTTGCTATGTTCATGGATATCAACGGAAGCAAATTGGTTTTCGCACACCAGCCCGTCAGGCTCGGGCCATCTTTGTTCTCAGACATGCAAAAGCTCTAGCACAGATACAGACGTAAGGCCGAATCCTACAAAAAGCGGAGTCGACAAGACGCACCATGCACTTTTACTTGCACTCATACACATTACAAAGGTTAGCCCTTTAGGGATAAATGTTTCGGCCAGGAGCGCTCGACACACTTCAAGATTCGATTCAAGCCTTATTTCCACCGGATTTGATTTGATTTGAGCCTCATTTCCACCAGAGCCTTAACGCGAGTCATAATAGGCTCCCCCGTAGGGCTCGATGATCATTGATTGCAGTAGGCTCGCACGCCGAAGTGTGCGAGGAAAAAACAAAACAACGCTTTCCACATTAAAAAAAAATGAAAATTTTAGCAATGTCAGACGCACGCTGGTGCGCAAATGAAAAAACGCTTACTCGAAACGGACCTCCGCTTCCAATCCTTTACAACTTAAAGAATGATATGTACGCACCCTAGTGCGTAGAGGTAGCAACGTCGAGATTAGTGCAAAGTCAGTGGCTACACGGGCTAATTCACCTCCGACAGCAACGCAACACAATATTTACAGTTTAGTTGTATAAATACATTCATTTATTAAGGTAAGATAAAGACTCAGATGAAACGAAACGAATCCTTGCCTCCAACTCTTCAGAACCTCATGTTTATTATGTCCACACGTCAGTGCGCACAGATAGTATCGTCGAAATTGGCACAAGGTTCACGGCTACGCGAACAAAGCCAGCTCCGGCAGCAATGAAACACAATGTTTACAGCCACGCAGTCGATTTGTTTTTTAGTACAAAACGAATCCCCGCCTCCAACCACTAAGAACTCCAAAAATAACATGCACGCGCGACAGTGCGCACAGACAGCATCGTTAGGTACAAGGTCTATGGCTTCACTGATAAGATAGACTCCAACCGCACGGCGTCACAAGGTTTTATAGCTGCGCAGTCTAGGTCAACCCCAGAAACTGCATATGGTCCGTGCACGCGCGAGCAAACACTGACTGAAGGAAAAATACCCACTCACAGAATCACAAACACGAACTCCCGCACAAATACTCCAGCGTTATAATATTATGGATCGTGAAAAAGAAAACAAGCGCAGGTTCATCATGGGCAGAAAAACTGCCCAGATTATTGATTTCGCACTGATTGTTTATTTGATTTGATTTGGGCCTCATTTCCACCAGAGCCTCAACGTGAGTCATAATAGGCTCCCCCGTAGGGCTCGATGATCATTGATTCCAATAGGCTCGCACGCCTAGGTGTGCGAGGAAAGTACAAAACAACGCTTTTATTGTTAGCAAGGAAGTGAAAATTTTAGCAATGTCAGACGCACGCTGGTGCGCAAAAGAAAAAGAGCTTACTCGAAACGGACCTCTGCTTCCAATCCTTTTGAACTTAGAGTATATATAGGCACCCTAGTGCGTACAGGTAGCATCGTCAAGATTAGTACAAGGTCAGTGGTTACAGGGGCAAATTCAGCCCCGACAGCAACGCAACACAATATTTACAGCTACGCGGTTTAGTTGTTTGAATACAATTTATTCATTTAGGTAAGATAAAGACCCAGATGAACCGAAACGAATCCTCGCCTCCAACCCCTCAGAACTTCATGTAATGTCCATACGCCAGTGCGCACAGATAGTATCGTCGAAATTGGTACATGGTTCACGGCTACTCGGACTAAGTCAGCTCCGACAGCAACGCAACGCAATGTTTCCAGACACGCGGTCTATTTGATATCAAGTACAATTTATTTAGTCAGGCAAGATAAAGACTCAGACAAAACGAATCCCCGCCTCAAACCACTCAGAACTCCAAGAATTGGTACAAGGTCTATGGCTTCACGGATTAGATTGACTCCAACCGCAACGCGTCACATGGTTTTATAGCTGCGCAGTCCAGGTAAACCCCAGAAACTGCGTATGGTCCGTGCACGCGCAGCGAGCACTGACTGAAGAAAAAATACCCCATCACAAAATCACCAACACGAACTCCCGCACAAATACTCTAGCGTTATATTATTGTGAATCGTGAACACGAAGTTAGAGCAGGTTCGTCATGGGCAGAAAAACTGCTCAGATTATTGATTTCGCACTGATTGTTTAAGGATATGAGGCGCGGGGGGGGGGGGGGGGGCGGCATTGGTCCCTTGGGTCGCAAAAGAGCCCGATGAATCCCGGAGGGTGACCCATGTCCCCCGGGTCTTCCCGAGCTCCCAGAGCTCCCCGAGACCCCTCGCCTCAGCTCGTCTCGGCTTGTCTCGAATCATTTCGGCCAGTTTCGGCTCGTCGCGACCAACTCGACTCGCCTCAACATGTTTCGACCAATCTCGACGCACCTCGACCAGCCTCGACGCGAACCTCGCCCTCTGCGCCAGCAATCCGCGGACTGTAATGGTTAAATTGTTCTACTCAAGCATTTCACATATATACATTTTTCTGTGTATGGGTTTTACAGCGTGGAGAGAGGGAAGCAGGGGTCCCAAGGTTCAGAGGGGCCTCAAGCGGGTCCCAATGTTTCTCAGGAGGGTCCCATGGGGTGTCAAGGGTGTCCCAAAGGGCCCCGGACAGGTCCAAGTGGGTCCCTCCAAATCCTCCTGGTTTTCCAAGTACCCCGGGTTTCCGAAATCCCTGGGTCCCACGAGTACCCCCCATTCCCGGGTCACCTAGTCTCAACCAGCCTCGGTTCGTCTCGACTCGTCGCATCGCCAGTCGACTAGTTTCTACTCGCCTCAAAATGCCTCGTCCCCTCCACGTACAGTGCCATTCATGACTTTCACTTTCTACGAACACATCAACATTATTTCACCATTTAGCTATCAAAACACCTAGCTGTGCTCGGACATTTATTAGGCGCCCGGGAGAGCGCAAATTCTCCCACCGCAGGTTGGACTAGACTAACTAACACACCGTTTAGTCAACCTAGGGCCCCAGCGGGTGTCTAACGATACATAATTACATAACTAATCCAAAATTGATCACCATGGAAAAAAGACACAGATAAATAATAGAGCCCACAAAATAATAAAATAATAAACTAAAGTATTAATGATCTATAAAATTAATAATCATCCATCCACCCCAATTTGTAGAGAACTTGCGTTTTTGAGAGAGAACGAGCCACAGTTGCCTGCACAGGCTCTTCTATCAAAATTGCGAGAAGGTAAATGTAAAGATTCTTGGAAAGAAATTCGGTCACTTAATCCTAAAAAGGAAGCACTTCCACTCGCGGTGGCAGGCGTAACTGGAGGAGAAAACATAGCAAGGGTCAAGGGGGAGCATTCCCAGCACACTGCGAATTCTGTTGACATGGAAGAGATTAGAGGTTGGAGGAAAAAAGTCCTCAACTATGTTCTTGCTGTGAACGAAATGGTTTCTGTGGCAGAGGTTAGGAGCATTGTCTGAGGCCACAAAAATATCAAAAGCTGTTGGAAATGGCAACAAACCGAGTGAAGTGTTTAAGAATGCTTCCCACAAACCGACTGCAGTGCTTACTCTCTTCCAAGGAGCTACCAGGAGAGGTAATGCACGTAACAGTGATTCTTCCTCTGAAATGTAAAACAAAGGACCCTTTTGATTATCGCCCCATTGCTATTGCCACATCGATTTCCATGGTTCTTGAGCAGATTGGTTATTCATGCATGATTGCAAACATTTCTGTCCACTGCAAACAGTTTGGATTCATAGAGGGCCATGGAACTGAGATGGAAATATTCGCATTGAAACAAAATGTTGAGTATTACAGATGTAGAGACTCGCCTGTTTTTCTGTGTTTATTAGACATGAAGAAAGCTTTTGATAGAGTCAATAATTGGACTTTGTTCAGGAAGTTAATTGTATGCCATAACTTATTCTTTGTTGTGTGCGGTAATTTTATAACTTTGATGTCGTCACTGTAACCTAAAAATAAGGTGTCTCAATTGATGTACTATGCCCATGTTGGTTTTAAATAA
Organism: Gammarus roeselii; assembly: GCA_016164225.1. Lineage (NCBI taxonomy): Eukaryota > Metazoa > Arthropoda > Malacostraca > Amphipoda > Gammaridae > Gammarus > Gammarus roeselii. The sequence continues at coordinate 16,431 of SDVV010009194.1, forward strand.
AGTTTTCAATATTATAATGAAAATAATAGTAATACTTATCATTATTATAATATACAGCATCATTCAGGGTCACTACTGCAGTGCCAGTCGTCACACATATACAGTATCATTAGGGGAACTACCACAATGTCGGTTGTTATGCATCTGTTGCGCATTTGCGTTAAAAGATGCAGTTTGAGACGGCGCTTGTGTTTAGTATTGAATGAGCAATGGTTGCAAGCAAATAGTTTTCTCTGTCACTCTCATGGATGCAAAGATGCATTTTGAGATTGCCTCTTTGATAGGTACTGTATGAGCAATGATTTTAATCAAATGGTTTATTTCTGTCACTCTTATGTGTGTGAAGATGCGATTTGAGATGGTGCTTGAGATCAGTACCAAATGAGCAATAGT
>SDVV010009195.1:0-16822 GCA_016164225.1 Gammarus roeselii
GCGACTTGAACGTTTCGATTGTATTGCTGTTTACAACCTCCGCTGGAAGTTTGTTCCATTCTTTGACAACTCTATACGTGAAGAAATTGCGCGTGATGTCGAGTGAGAAACGTTTCCCAACGATTTTGTATCCATTGTTCCTAGTCACTCCGTTTGTATCTAGAGTGAAAAGGCTCGCTCAGTCGACGTTTTCCTTACCCTTCATAATCTTCCACACTTCTATCATATCGCCTCTGACGCAACGTTTCTCCAGCAAATAAAGATTGAGTACTCGAAGCCTGTCTTTGTACGATTTATTCCGCAGCAAGGGGATGAGTTTGATAGCTCTACGTTGAACCTTCTCAAGTTTAATAACGTCTTTTCTAAGAAATGGAGACCAAAATTGAACAAGTGTCAGATGCTAGCCAGTCGGAACACGAGTCTGTTGGCTCAGTTGCATCTTTTGTGGCAGCGTTGGAGGCCTATGGCGGCAGCAGCCTTTCGGCGGCGGAAGTCGATCGAAGATCCAGCGTCGGCGGAGGCTTCCTACCTACACCTTTGCAGTCCCAAAAACACGAGGCAGCAGTGGCCTGAAAATCTGGGGGCTTGACAGGGAGTGGTGGGCTGGCTGTTGATGCGCTGGCTGCTGGCGGGGACTCAGCAGTTCATGGGCTGCATGGCGGGGATGTGCACTGTTCCTTCTGTGATGTAGTTCTGTTGGGTGGTTTCGCTGGTGTGTCTTGTCTTGGGGTAGAGGAGGAGGATGTTGTTAGTTTTCTTTTGAATGATACTGGCAGTGCTGTGCAGTATTTTTGTTGCAGGTAAAGATGCTCTGGTAGAACCGGTTTTTCTTGTGTCCCTGGCAAGGACACTGGACTTGTGTCAGCTTTCAATCAGTTGTTGATTGCTGTTGGATCCCTTACCAACCGTGTTGATGAGATGTCAAGAAGAGTTGAGGCGGCATCTGGCGGTCATTCTGCCAAAAAGCCACTCGATTGGTACATGGCCTACCAAGCTACAGTTCCTAGTGAGAGGATTCATGTGGAATCGAGAGAGTTGCCCGAACAGGAGCACCGTCAAGACTCGATTGTCCTCAGAGGTTTCCAGACTGGCAGTGCTGAGGGTGTGGTGGAGAAATTTGCCAACGTTTGCTTGGCCCTGGACATCAGAGAAGTCTAAATCAGTGGATTTGTGAGTGGTAGTAGTAGTTGCTTCCGTTTTCCACCAGAGTCCCAACGCGAAGTTAATGTAGACTCGCCCAGAGGGCAATTGAAGAGTGGCAGTGTAGGTGCAGCATTCCCCTCTTTTCCCTCCTTGATTATGATGTTCTGGTTGTGGTGGTGTACCACCTTCCCTCCTACCCAGCTGAGGAGAATGCTAAACTGATAGAATTCTTGATGGAGTTTTGTGTTGGCAGAGAGGTTGTTGTTCTTGGGGATTTTAACTTGCCTCCATTAAATTGGCCTGCAGACGTTTTTAATAATTATATCCCTTCCGTTGATTCCCAGTTTCTTGATTGTTTTGTTCTTGCTGGACTCACTCAGTGGGTGAGGCAAAGTACATTTGTTGATTCGGGTAGCATTCATGATCTAGTGTTGACTACGGAGGAGGATGGGGTGTCTTCCAAGGCAGTTTTGCCTCCTCTTCTAGGGTGCCACCATGCCCCTGTCTTGGTGGAGTATATCTTTCAGATGAATGATGTTGCAGGGTATCCTGGTTTGAAATCAGTTATGTGGTCTCGTGGTGATTACAAGAGAATGAGAGAGGTTTTAGAGGGTGTTGACTGGCATTATGAGTTTCTGTATGGCACTGTGGAGGAGAATTGTGGTTTGTTTCAGACAATTGTCCATTTACTTGTGGACAAGTTTGTTCCCACTCAAGACTCTGCTTCACGACCAAGCTGGTTGCGGGGCCCTCCTAGGGAGCTGATGACCAATAGATCTAGGGCTCGGGCGCAGTATAAGCTTTTGAGGGGGGAGCTTGGTAGGCAGTGAGGAGGTGTACGCGTCCTTGCAGAGATTTAGTGGGCTGAATTTTGAGTACAGAAATTTTTCACGCTACAGCCAGTGTGTATGAGCAGAAATTAGCAGACAACTTCTCTGTTACTCCCAAGATGTTCCACTCCTATATCAGAGGAAGAAAGAAGGGCTGTTCTTCTGTTGATACTCTGAAGCTTCCATCTGATGAGGTTGTTGCTGGTCAGAAAGACATGAGTTAACTGTTAGTACACTCGTTTTTGTCTGTTTTTGTGGATGCTGATCCTGCCTGCCCTTCCCCACATCAGTTTTTTCCTGGCAAATTTAATGGTATTTGTGTAACTAGACTGTTAGTTTCCCAGGTTCTGGGTGGTTTAGACTCATCTTCTGCCCCGGGACCTGATGGCATTCACCCTGGTGTTTTGAAGTCATGTTCTAGGCAGCTTGTCATTGCCCTTGTCTCCGATTTTTGCAAAATCATTGGACCTGGGAGTTTTACCAGAGGCCTGGAAGGAATCTTATGTTGTTCCTATATTCAAGTCTGGTTCAAGAAGTATCCCTCACAATTATCAACCTGTGAGTCTTACTTCTGTTTGCTGTAAAGTGCTGGAGCAGGTTATTGTGTCCCAGTTGGTGTCTTTTCTGGAAGATTCTGGCATTTTGTCTGAGGGTCAATTTGGTTTCAGGGTGGGAAGGAACACTGAAGACCAACTTTTGCTTACTTATGGTGAGGTTGCTGATCGGATAGATGAAGGAATGGTTGTTGATGTGTTTTTTCTGGATTTCTCTAAAGCGTTCGATGTGGTCAGTCACTTGGTTTTGTTGGACAAACTGAGATGTGTGGGTATTCCAGATGGACTGTTAGATTGGATTCGTAATTTTCTGATAGGGAGGCAAATGTGTTTCTTATGGGGGAGTTGCCATTGACTTCTGGGAGGTTACAAGTGGTGTGCCCCACCCAGTGTTCTGTGCTGGGTCAGCTCTTGTTCCTGATATATGTCAATCATGTTGCAGCAGGTGTGGCTTGTGAGTGGAAGGCCTTTTCTGACAACTTCAAACTTTATTTGAGTTTCCCCCGCCATGTACAAGCAGTTCGCCTGGGTATGTCTTCCTTGCAGAGGGATCTGAATTTGGTGCAGTCTGTGTCATTGTCATGAAATCTCTTGTTCAACATTGACAAGTGTGTCTTTATGCGTTTTTACAGGGGCTGTCTTGAATTGGAGCAGATTGATGATAGAACTGCTTATTATTTGAATGGTTTGGTACTTAAGCTTGTCGATTCCTTCAGGGACTTGGGAGTGCTTGTTGACTCAAGGCTGCAGTTCCATCTCCATGTGAGGAGTGTTGTAAGAAAGGCTTCCACTCCGGCGACCAGTCTGCTCCGCTCCACTGTCAATAGGAGTTCTGTTTTCACGGTCTCTTTGTTTATTACTCATATAAGACCCATCTTGGACTACTGCTCATGTGTGTGGAATGTGGGATATTTGGGGGATCTGAGACTGTTGGAGTCAGTGCAGAGGAGGTGGACCAGGGAGATTGATGGGCTGGGTGGAGTGGACTATGGTGAACAGCTCAAAGCAATGCAGTTGTTTTCTGTGAGGGCGAGGTTGTTGCGTTCTGATCTTGTGAACTGTTGGCAGATTTTTCATTGTTCTGTTGATTCAAGTTTGTCTGCTCTGTTTGAGAGAGCTCCGGATGTTGGCACACATGGGCATTCTTTCAAGCTGGTGGTTCCTTGCTGTCAGACGGACTATAAACGCAGATTCTGTTATTCTTGCTCTGTACAGATTTGGAACCGGCTGCCCGCTGATGTGGTGCAGTGTGATTCACTTTGGGGCTTCAAAAGGGCCCTGGCGTAGGAATTGGGGGCAGTGTTGTATGAGTTTTGCTAGACTCAATTTGATGCAATATTGTGGCATTGTTTGTGTTGCTGACAGTTGTGTGCAGTTGTTGACTGTCTTCATTGTTTTGTTTTCTTTGGACCTAATGAACGCATTCCAACCAGCGTCCTGCTGCAGTGCTTGTACCGTGCTGTTCTTTTTGATTGCTGGCGCGCTGAGGTGTACTGCCTCCCATGCCTGCTTGCTCTGTTGACGAGGCTGTTGGGGCTGTGGGGGGCTGCAAAGGTGACAAAGGTGAGCATAGATTAAGAGTAGGTTCAAACTAGATTTTGAGTAGGTTCAACATAGATTCCTAGTAGATTCAACATAGATTCCAAGTAGGTTCAATGTAGACACAATAGGTTTAACGCTGGTACAGACAGTAAATTCAACATATATACTGAGTAGGTCCACCGCAGATACTGAGTAGGCCTAATGCAGATACATAGTAAATTTAATATAGATACAAAGTAAATTCAACATATATAGACGAGTAGGTTTACCGCAGATACAGAGTAGGCCTAACGCAGATACAAAAACAAATTTAACGTAGGTACAGAGTAAATTTAACATATATATACAGAGCAGGTTCAATACAGACACAAAGTAGGTTTAACGTAGAGGAGTAGTAGCAGCCTCCTCTGTTGTCCACCGGAGCTCCAACGCGCGGTCACCGAGAGCTCCTTTGTAGGGCACAACAATCAGTCAGTTCTGCGTAGCTTTGTGAACGGAGTTAAGTTTAAATTCATAATTATTACGTAGGGAAGAGAGCAAGTTCAGGATCTGAGCAGATTCAAACTTTGTTATTTAAACTATAATACGACGTCATATAATCTTGTGTGTTTTCCAAAAGCAATTTTTTTATTGGTGTTCTTTTTTTGTGAGCAGGGATTACAGCTTGCACGGGGGGCTCAAGAAGGCTCGTCGGGCTGCAGCGAGTGCATCAATTTATTTATTATTTGCTTTCATGTTCCACCGGAGTCCCAACGCGAAGTTAATGCAGACTCCCCCGTAGGGTGGTCGCGAGTGCATCAAAATCTACTAGTAAGTGTTTCACGCCGATTCCCTCTTGATGGCAACAGGGGCATGGTGGTTCGTTCGGTTCCAGGTCTTCATCCATAATGTGGTTGTGAGTTATTCACGTGTATTATTATTAATAATATTATTATTATTTGCTTCCATGTTCCACCGGAGTCACAATGCGAAGTTAATGCAGGCTCCCCCGTAGGGCGGAGTTATTCACGTGTGTCCCGTGCATAGACGGTTAATGAACACTTGGTCTCTCTTATTAGAAAACCTGGTGTCCCACTCTCACACGGATGGTTTGACTGAAGGCATTTTTTATCCACTCTGTTACCAGGAGTCGTTCCATCGTGATGTTATACGTGAGTTGATGACTGGAAACCAGTCTTGGTAATGTATAGAGATGAATTGTTCTTGCTGGGAAGACACCCGTTTAGCGAGGGAATCTGCGCGTTTGTTTCCTCTTATTCCCGCGTGTCCAGGGATCCAGCAGAACTCGACCGCCTGGCCCGCCTGGGACATCGTGAATAGGTCATGTTGCATTTTTCTACGGGCAGGGTGGTCAAAGTGCAGAGTTTTCAGCTGAGGGAGAACACTCAGACTGTCTGAAAATATAACATTTTTGGGGAGGCGGTCACTTTTGGCAATGGAAATGGCCAATTCAAGTGCGTGCAGCTCTGCAGAGAATATAGATGCCTCTCGGGGTAGGGTGGCCGAACGCGAGGTCCCTTCGCCTACGGCGGCGGCTCCCACTACGTCCAATGTTTAGGAGCAGTCAATGTATATATGGCGGTGCTCAGAGTACTGTTCATCAAGTAGTCGTGAGAATTCTCGGCGGTACGTGTTGGTTGGGGCTGTTGCAATAAGGTACGTCTGCAAATCTAGGTTAACCAGTGGTGGGCTGATCATCCACGTTGGTGTTTTTATTTGAAGAATTCGGTAGGAGAATGAAGGCTTGATGGCTTTGCGACTGACGTTCAGCGAGGTCGGTAAGTTATCCACGCGTATAAAAAAAAGGTGGGTATATGTTCTTCTTAGCAGTAAAGAGGCGTTTATCAAGAATTTTGGTGACGTCACTGAGTGCTGGGCTATTGATGTAGCTCCTTGTCTTGAAATAGTACTGTAATGAGAGTTTGTCTCTCCAAAGCGGAAGAGGAAGCTCGTTTGCATGCACATTCGGGGATTCGATGGGTATGGAACGGAACGAACCGGTTGTGATACGCAGGGCGTTATTTACTATGATGGAGAGAGGTGCAAGGGTGTTTTTGGCTGCTGAACCGTAAACAATTGCTCCACAGTCAATGAGCAAGCGTATTATTGTTCTGAATAAAGTCATGCCGGTGTCCACATCGGCTCCGAATTTCATAGATGTTACAGAGAGGAAAAGTCCGGTTGTTTTTTTGCAGCGAGTCTCCAGGGCTGTAATACGAGGTCGCCATGAGAGTTTAGGGTCCCACAGAAGACCAAGGAATTTTATTAATTCCTCGTATACTAGCGGAGTGTTGTTCAGCGTTAGGGCTGGTTTTAGGTGTAAGCCAGGCACAGGAGTAAAGTGCATGCTTTTCGTTTTGGAGGGCGAGAATCGGAATCCGTTTAAGGAGGCCCAGTTCCCAACTAGGTTTAGACATTCCTGGTGTTTCTGTTGAATTATTAAAAGGCTAGGGTGCCTGTAGCTTATTTGTAAGTCGTCCACGCATAGTGATGAAAGCTATCTTCCGTCGCGCGGGAGAATGTCTGCTATCTGGAAGATTTTGAGTATAAAAAGAGTGACACTGTGGACCCTTCCTAGGAGGACGCCCATTTCTTGCGGATAGGATGGTGGCAGGGTGTCGCCGACCTTAACCCTGAAGGTGCGATTTTTCAAGAATTGGTGGATATAACATGGTAAGTGGCCTCTCAGCCCTTTCCGGTGGAGATCCTTCATGATGCCATATTTCCAGGTAGTATCGTATGTTTTTCCCACGTCGAAAAAAATGGTAAACACGTGTTCCCCTCTGACAAATGCTTGTCCAATGTCAGATTCCAGTCTTACAAGGTGGTCCGTCGTAGAGTGGCGCTTGCGGCCGCCCCACTGGATGCTGTTCAGACCAGCATGCATATCAAGGTAGTCGACAAGGCGCGTATCAATCATTTTTTCCATGTCCTTGCTGAGGACGCTGGTAAGAGCGATGGGGCGATAGTTATGTGGGTCACCGTAGAATTTCCCGGGTTTGGGTTGAGATAATTATAGATTAACGCCATTGATCGGGAAAAAATAATTTGAATACAGAGTGTTGAACACTTTTAGCAAGTGCTCACGGGTGCCATCTGGGAGATTTTTTATCATGTTGATGTGTACCCGGTCTGGCCCAGGTGAAGTTCCACGTGTATGGTCTAGAGCGCTCTGTAGTTCATGGAGGGAGAAAAGTTTGTTGTAGGCCTCTTCGTTTCTCGAGGTAAAGTCAAGATGTTGGCTTTCTTGCAAGTCCTTCTCCCGTTGGAAAGCAGCCGTGTAGTTTGTTGATTGCGAAATCTGGCTAAACGTCTGAACTAGTTTGTTTGCAATTCCCGCGTGGGAAGAATAAGTTCTGCCTTCGTCAGAAAGGATGTTAATAGGTCGCTCGGGTTTTCCCTGAATACGTCGAATTTTTTACCACACCTGGAGAGAGGGGTGTTTCGATTAATACAGATACAGACACTAGGCCGCATCCCCCAGAAAGGGGGGTGGCCGACGGCAAGGCGCACCTCACACCCTCATACGCTCACACTCACACAACTTAGCTCTTTTGTGCTGAAGGGTCCGGCCGGTAGCCCTCAACTTACACTCTGGGTCCCGAATGCACCGAGGAACCGTCGTGAATGTGGAGGTGGCGAGAGAGCGTGCAATGAACAGGCGTGAGTGGAAAATGATTGTGAATGGTTGATTTTGACTCTGCTCTAATGTGCTTTCCCGCCCTTGGCATCCCGCTGTCGGGATGGTCGTGGGTAGGGGGGGCCCGGCCATTATGACGCGGCGGGGGTAAACCAGTGAAAACTGTCGGGCCCTGCTGCTGACGACGGTTCGATTAATAGTATTGACTAATTGGGCTCAGCTTTTACGTTTCTTCTCCACTAGAAGTTTTCGGTATACAGCAGATGCAATTTTTCACACAACTCGGTTGCAGGGGGACCGTGTGCGTCGGTAGGCATTGTATAGCCTTTCACGCTTATCTCTTGCTTCTTGCACCTCGTGGCACCAGCATGGTTTCGGAAAAAAGGTTGAAGGGGCATATTGGGGAATGTTTGCCTCGGCTGCAGCTTGGAACTTTTTGTATAGTTGGGCGACGATTTCGTGTTCCGAAATGTTTTCGGGGATGTTGTCCATATCACTCCATGCGATGTGTGCTGAGTATTCTACCCAGCTGGCTTTACGGTAGTTGAATCGCAGTTCTTGTGGGGCAGAGTTTCTTGGTTGGTTGGTAAGAAGCGGTGAGATGACAGGGTTATGGTCGCTGTCAGGTGTTGAAGGCAAAACTACCCAAACGAGTTGGGGTGCCAGAGTGGGGGAGCATATGGATAAATCGATGGCAGTTTCACTTTTGGAGGAGATTTGGGTGGGTTGTCCGTCGTTGAGGAGGACCAGGTTGTGAGTGTTTACGGTGTTAGCCATTATCACTTCCCTGGGGGCTGTTTTCACGCATCCCCCTGTTTCATGGTAGCTGTTGAAGTCTCCAATGAGGAGCATTGGTGAGGGCAGTTGGTTAAGCAATTCGGTCATTCGTGCTTCCGAGAGGTCGTGGCTTCGTGATGAGTAGATGGATACCACCGTTATTGGCCTTGAGAAGCATATCTTTATAGCGATAGCTCGGAGTTCTGTCCTCAGGGGAAAGGGGAGATGAGGTACACTTTGGTGGATCATAAGTGCCACTCCACCGTGAGCAGTCACGTTGGTGTGGCCTTCGCGGCGGTGTATGATATATTGGGGGATTCTGAAGGTGGCGGTCTCTCGGAGTTTGATCTCTTGGAGGCCTATCACCAAAGGTTTATGGGTAGCGATTAAGGAAAGCAATTCGTCTTTCTTGTTTCCGAGTCCCTGGCAGTTCCACTAGAGTATTTTGGTGTTCATTATGAAGGTTGTTTGCACTCTGACCTTGATGATCTAGAATGGTCGCACGATTTGCTGGAGCTTTTGTGGTGCTCGCGTTTTTGAGTTCGCCCAGGGGTTCCAGGTTGGGAGTGTTCACGGAAGTGTCTGCCTTCGGTGAAAGGTGGTCTGCTGTGGTTGCTGCGGTCGCGGCTGCGAGTGCTCTTGTGGGTAGACGAGGGTGTGTGCTCTTTGTGTTTGCTTTGTGAGCAAGTGCGCTCTTCTTCTGTGATAGCCTTTTTTATCCGTGTGGGTGGTTGTGTGGAGTGCGAGGTATTTGGGCTAGGTAATATGACTGGTTGTGCGGAGGTCTAGCGCATGAGCTCTTCGAGATAAGCGCTGTCAGCGAGGCCGTGATTGTTCTCGCTGGTGATGTGTTCGTGAGTCGGGTTTGTTAACGGGGGATCTTGTCCCTCGCAGTGGTTTTCCACGAATGGAGCCGCATTTGAGACAGGTGAAGGTAGTTCTGGGTTTTGGTCCTGGCGGGCCGTTATTTGAGAGTTGTTTCTGATCTTTTTGCTCAGTGGCGCCTGGATATCGAAAGTTTCTTCATCTCTTTGCCTTTTCGTTTTTATAGTAGTGAGCCTTGCTGCGTGGTCGACTGTGGGAAATGCGCCCATCTCGTCGTCCTCCTGGTCTCTGCATAAATCATTTCTAGACTGTACGTTTCTGGTGCGGGGGCGGTCGCTGGGCTGAGTGAGGACGCACTGCAGCCAGGTAGGAGTGTTGGGGTCTTGTTACGATGTTATTTGACGATATGTGGATGTCGTCGGGGGAGTTTGGTTGGAATGTCGATTTGACTGCTTTGGCATAATTGAACGGTTTGGGTTATTGTCTTTCCAGATTTGGATGGCTTGTTTCAGTGTAACTCTGCGTTCATTTTGTGTGATTGTTATTTATTTTTGGTCCATGTATACTGGGCAGTCGCAGGCGCCTGCCTCATGGTAGCATGAGCAGTGGTAGCATTTAGGGTGGCGGGCTGTGCAGTCTTTTCTGTCGTGTTCGCCAGCGCACTTCTTGCAACGTTGGGGGTGTACGTGGCTGGCAGTATGCGATGACGTGGCCGTATTCAAGGCATTTTTTGCACATTGGGGGCCATGTTGCAACTGGGTAGGTTTTGGTTCTCCCTTGTTCATCAGGGATTACTATGAATTCCGGTGCGTCGTGTCCTAGGAAGGTAATTTGGTACGCAGTAGAACTTGCGTTACGTGATTTTATCCATGTTGCTTGACGGACTTCGGTAACTCCGTAATCTTCAACTAGACCTTCAGCGAAAGCACTGAGGTCGGTTGTAGGCGTGTATATGATTCGTTTGGTATTGTTGAAGGACGGATGTTTTTAAACTATATCTTTGAGTTGGTTTATGTGGGTTCTCTTTTGTATGGCGTTACTTTGCTCACGTTCTACGACGTGGGCTAGATATTTCTTTCCCTGTCGTTGAATTTCTTTCGGTTTTCCTCCTAGTTGTTTGGTGAGTGACCATAATTATAAATGGATTAGTTGAAACACAACTTTGCTTGCATCGCTTTCGTTTAACGTTATGAGGAAGTGGGTGGGAAATGGTGCCGGTCTCCTCTCCCGGGTAGGAGGGTCATTCTGGGAAGAGCGCATCGAGACTACAGCCTCTCGTCGCCCGACCCCGTGATCTATCTGGTATGGGAGGATCGCTCTCTCCGTCTCCTCCTCTGGGCAATCTCTGTTTCCGGTGGGGTGTCCGTCTACTTTGCAATAAAAACTGTGCTTTTTCTCGGACTAGCACGACTGGGGATCTTCCCGTTTGTCGTGGTCGTCCTGGGAGCAGTATGAGCATCTTTGTTTACCATTACAGTTTCCACTCGTGTGTTCGTATTTCTGGCATTTATAACATTGCATCGGACGTCTCTCAAATGGTGTTACCTTGATTTTGGTGGCGCAGAAGGGAATGTCCAGATATTTTGGTGGAGTAGGGCAGTTGAATTTTAGTATTAGGGCTATGGTAGTCTCTCTTCTTGGTGTGATCTTCGGTGCAACCTCTGCTTCGACAACGCAGTCCTCGTATTGGACGAGTCCAGTGATGTACTCTTCGATTTCCTCTTTCGGGATGTCCTCAACGTAGATCAAACCTGAGCTTGTAGAGAAAGTCGGGTGTGGTTCTATTTTGCATGGCTTTCCACAGAGTGTTTTTGGAGAGAATCGTGTCACTTTGAAGTTTGGTGTCTACTCTGATGGCAAAGCCTTCGTCGTCGCTGGTGGCGACGCTCAGGACTGGGCGGCCAGTGAAAGAGCCCAGCTCTTTTCGCGGAGTGTATGGACAAATATCCGGTCTGTCGTTGGCGTCGAACGTGATGATCTTCAGATGTTCGGGAAAGGTATGACTATTGTTGAACAAGTTGTGTTCATTGAATAGCTAGTATTGCTTCCTCCTTGCAGCTCTTGGAGCTTGGTTGGTGTTTTTGTTCGGGTGAAGAGTTATCGAAATTTCGTCGGACGTAGAGGTGGAGTTACTTGTGTAAGTTGCGGGTTCCTTAGTTAATTGGTTCTTTATCAGTTCGTGGATACGGAGAAAAGTGGTCTTGACATGAACCTTGGGTTTCGTTAGACGGTCGTCAATTGTGCTTGGTTCTGCGGCGAAAAACTTCTGCTTCCTGCTCAGAGAGGCAGGTCGCTTGGCTTAGCAGATTCAATATTTCCTGGACGTTCCTGGTCAACTCGTCGATGCGGCCGTCCCTCCGCTCGTCTTCCGCCGAGGTGGCGCTGGTCATCTTGGAGAGGCTGACATTCTTGGCCGTTGGAATCTTGGTCTTCGGCACTCTGGAGGGGATGCTGGTCCCTACTAAATGGAGTTCCTTTCTACTCCCCATCGGCCCCCTGGTTCGCGTCAGGGGCCAGGGTGCTCACTCTTGCTGGCCTATTAGCTGGCTTTAGTGACTACAGTTAACGTTACACGACCAACAATATAAGGGCAAACAAACGTGCGGTTTAAGGTCCTAGCACAAACTAAGGACCAACCTGTGGTAACTAGAGAATTCTCAGTTAGTATACGGCACGGGCACAAGCGATTTTCGGACTTGTGAGAATCGGCGAAACCAGCTTGTTTAGAGCTAAATTTCTGGATTTTGATAGAAAAAGGATGCTGCTAGTTGGTACAAAAATTTAAGATTTTAGGATGAGTTCAAGTCTGTTTTCATACAGAGAGACTTGGCTTACAGAAAGCGACAGAAGATTATTGCGAGAAGTGCAGCTGGGCGTGGAGGCAGTGGCGTTGCTGGTGGTCGTGCTGGGGGCTGCGGTGTCAGTGCTGATGAGTGCAGTAATGGTGCTGGTGGCCACGGGGACAGTTCTAGTGTCCGCGAGGATGGTTCTGGTGTCCGCGGGGATGGTTCTGGTGTCCGCGGGGCCGGTTTTGGTGTCCGCGGGAACGGTTCTGGTGTCCGCGGGAACGGTTCTGGTGTCCGCGGGAACGGTTCTGGTGTCCGCGGGTGCGGTTCTGGTGTCCGCGGGTGCGGTTCTGGTGTCCGCGGGTGCGGTTCTGGTGTCCGCGGGTGCGGTTCTGGTGTCCGCGGGTGCGGTTCGGGTGTCCGCGGGTGCGGTTCTGGTGTCCGCGGGGGCGGTTCTGGTGTCCGCGTGGGGGGTTCTGGTGGCCGGAGTGGCGTTCCCATCGAGGGGGCTGCTGTTTGCTGCGGCGGTGGTGCGGGTAGCCGCGGAGGTGGTGCTGCGGGTGTTGGGTCCATCAATTGTTGAGAGTCTCTGCAGTCGTCTGTCTCCCAGTTTTCATTGCTGAGGATTGGCCAGGCAAATGTCAGTAGTCTTACAAACAAATAAGATTTTATTTCAGAAAATAGGCTGGAGGTGTTTGTGGTTGGTGAGACTTGGCTTGCAAGCTCGGTTTGCTCTTCTTTTGTTGAGATTCATGGGTTTTCTGTTGTAAGATGAGATGCACAAACTGGAGTGAGAAAATACGGTGTTTGTATATATATGAAAAAATTACTGAAGTATGAGGAGGTTAATTGGGACTTGCCCAATGTAGTGATTTCTGAGTTGGTCGTGAGGTGGTCGTGTTGGGGGATTTTAACCTGCCCTCGGTGAAGTATCTCACCTCTGTACTTCACCTTAGCAGCCCCCACAGCCCCAACAGCACCGCCAACAGGCCACGCAGGCATGGCAGGCAGTAAACCTCAACGCGCCAGTAATCAAAAAGAACAGCATGACACAAGCACTGCAGCAGGACGTTGGTCGGAATGCGCTTAATAGGTCTGAAGAAAACAAAACAATATAGACAGTCAACAACTGCACACAACTGTCAGCCACACAAACAAAGCCACAAGATCACATCAAATTGGGTCTAGCAAAACTCATACAACACTGTACCCAATTCTTCCGCCAAGGCCCTCTTAAAGCCGCGAAGTGAATCACACTGCACCACATCAGCGGGCAGCCGGTTCCGAATCTGCACACAGCGAGAATAAAAGAATCTGTGTTTATAGTCCGTCTGACAGCGAGGAACCACCAGCTTGAAAGAATGCCCGCGTGTGCCAACCTCCGGAGCTCTCTCAAACAGAGCAGACAAACCTGAATCAACAGAACAATGAAAAATCTGCCAACACTTCACAAGATCTGAACGCAACAACCTCCCCCTGACAGAAAACAACTGCATTGGTTTGAGCCGTTCACCATGGTCCACTCCACCTAGCCCATCAATCTCTCTGGTCCACCTCCTCTGCACAGACTCAAACAGTCTCAGATCCCCCACATATCCTACATTCCAGACACATGAGCAGTAGTCCAAGATGCGTCTTATATGAGTAATAAACAAAGAGACCATGCAAACAGAACTCCTATTGACAGTAGAGCGGAGCAGACTGGTCGCCGGAGTGGAAGCCTTTCTTACAACACTTCTCATGTGGAGATGGAACCGCAGCCTTGAGTCAACAAGCATTTCCAAGTCCCTGAAAGAATCAACAAGTACCACACCATTCATTCAAATTATAGGCAATTCTACTATCAATCTGCTCCAATTCAAGACGGCCCGTGTAGAAACGCATAAAGACACACTTGTCAATGTACAATGAGAGATTCCATGGCAACGACACAGCAACGAGCAGACCCAGCACAGAACCCTGGGGCACACCACTTGTCACCTCCTGGAAGTCACTGACAACTCCCCCACAAACGCACATTTATCTCCCTATCAGAAAATTACTAATCCAACCCAACAGTCCACCTGGAATACCCACACATCTCAATTTGTCCAACAAAACTGACTGACTGACAACAACGAATGCTTTAGAGAAATCCAGTAAGACCACATCAACAACCATTCCTTCATCTACCCAATCAGCAACCTCACCATAAGTAAGCTCTGTCACCCTCTGATGCATTAATAGCATGCCTCCCAGCCAGCACCTCACCTCTCTGACTGTAAGTAAGGTCTTTTTGAATAAAAATACTTTTAAAACCATCTAAGCTCCTCAGCCTAGGGGCCTGAGACAGCAAATTGTGCCTAGAATCATGATCGGTCACCTTTGCTCTGAACACCAACCTTAACCAAGTCTGTCAGAACAACGTCAATGCCCAAGACACGGCATACTTTTTGAAACTTTGCTTCTACAAGCTCAACAGTCTCACATACAAAACCTCTCAGCATAACTGAGCACTTCCTTATATCCCTCTCATTCAACTCCCTCACCTCCTCAAAGATTTCCTCCCTAAACAGCCCAATGCCAGAGGAATCACCAGTGCCACAGACTACTATATGAACAGTCTGTTGATTTTCCTGAGTAAAATTACAACTGCATCTACTCTTCATACCAGTCATCAAACCTCTAACCTGCCCCACCAATCCAACTTCCACCAGCAACTGAGAATAAGACTCCTGAACCATCTCTGACCTATCCATGCAGCTTCGACAGTGACAACAGATATACCTTACAGCACCAGATGAATCAGACAGAACTGCATCATCAAACTCACTTTGATACCCAAACACGTTGTCTCCAAGTAAAATCCCTTCTGACAGACGCCACAAAAAACAATGCTTATCACTCAGCTTGGTATGATAAAAGCCACACGCCAAACCAGCGCCTGCCACAGCAGCCCAGCTTCTCACAAGATCACCAGCACGCCCAGCACACCGCCCCTCAAAACCCCACGCCAGCAGAGCCTTCAGGTACTGCAACTGACAACAAAGGCAAGGATGGAAAATCCACAGCAGGCGCAGCTGAACATGACAACAGGCAGTGTTGCTCTGGAACATCAGAGTCCCCAGGGGTAGACCGCAGCAAAGAAGTTGCACAATGCTGAGGAGTAGCGGCATCCAGACTAGCTCTCCTCTGCACCTCCAAGGCCCAAATTTCTCCCCTGCTGAACTCCTCCAGGGCCTGAATCACTGACCCCACCAAGCTAGTGCCGGAAGTGGCACCCTCTCCACACTGGTCCAGCACCACCGAATCACCACCAAAACCCACACTCCTGCCAGCGGCCGCCTCAATAAGACCCAAATCAAGCTCCACTCACTCCTCACGACTCTTCCCCCATCCAATGTAATGACTTTCACTTTTCCTTCGCAAAGGTTGACTACTTTGACATTGTACATCTTTCCATCTTTTCTATCGCAGCACCTCAACAAGTCTCTTTCAAAATAATGCTGCCCCCTCCAACCAACGCACACCCCGCTCCACAATTTGCACCATAGCAAAGGCTGGTACCAGAGTTATGACAACTTTCTTTTTTCTTTTTCATTAAGACTACAACATTAAAACAGTAACAGCACAATAAAAGCAGTTTCAGCACAATAAAAGCAGTTTCAGCACAATAAAAGCAGTATTAAACATAAGCAGCAGTAGGTGTCCAGTAACACGTGGTAGCGGGATCAGCTAAACAAGTCCATAGTATTTTGAGCTTTGTTCTTTTTTCTTCTTTGTTGTTGTCCTTCCAGTTATTAATGGCATGGGAGCAATTAGACGTACATTTCAAGGTGCCTCCCACAATGTTCCAATAGCCGGTGTATTCTTTATTCCACTCCTCTCATGAGGAACAGTCATTAGCTATTATGTGTCTTCATTAATAAGAGAGTGCTCTTTCTCAGAAATTTGCATAAAATGTGAATTTCAAATTAACTGATATATATATGGCAGTTAAAAATCAGTATGTGAACAAGCAAGCAAATTGATGATACTATGTAGCTAACTAGCTATCAGTTGTTGGTGAATGAGGCTGAACAACACATGACTGGTACTTTATGCTTGTCAGTTAAAGGTGGTAAAGGGAACAAAGGTCAGTTATGAATTGTCACAAGAACTAAACACGCTAGTAGAGCAGTACCTATGTTAAAAAAAAAATTACTAATACTAATTCTCTTCAAATTAACTCGTCTAATTTTAACATATTCCTTCCTTTTATTCTTACCTTTGCAGCATACCCAGTCATCAGGTGCACAGAGCCAGGAGAGGCCAGCACAGCCATGCATGCCAGCACCTACAAAAACTCTGCAGAACAACAACAGGAAGATGCTGGAAGAGATAGCACCATTGGCTTCCAGAAAACAAACCCAAAGCCATTCACATGAAAACCCAAAGCGCAACCACAATCCAGCAGAAAACTATCTCACCCTTGTATCTCACCCTTGCAGCCCCCCACAGCCCCAACAGCCCCGCCAACAGGGCACGCAGGCATGGGAGGCAGTACACCTCAGCGCGCCAGCAATCAAAATGAACAGCACTGTACAAGTACTGCAGCAGGACGCTGGTCGGAATGCGCTCAATAGGTCCAAAGAAAACAAAACAATGAAGACAGTCAACAACTGCACACAACCGTTGACAACACAAACAAAGCAACAACATCACATCAAATATAGTCTAGCAAAACTCAAACAACACTGCCCCCAA
>SDVV010009196.1:0-16822 GCA_016164225.1 Gammarus roeselii
CTACTGGAATCAATAATCATCGAGCCCTACGGGGGAGCCTATTATGACTCACGTTGAGGCTCTGGTGGAAATGAGGCTCAAATCAAATCAAATCTGAGGGGTTAGAGGCGAGGATTCGTTTTGTTTCATCTGAGTCTGTATCTTACCTAAATAAATAAATTGTATTTATACAACTAAACCGCGTAGCTGTAAATATTGTGTTGCGTTGCTGTCGGAGCTGATGTTGCCCGTGTAGCCACTGACCTTGTACTAATCTCGACAATGCTACCTGTACTCACTAGGGTGCGTGCATATCACTTCAAGTTATAAAGGATTTGAAGCGGAGATCCGTTTCGAGTGTAAGCGGTTTTTCTTTTGCGCACCAACGTGCGTCTGACATTGCTAAAATGTTCACGTTTTTTTTCTGACGTTAAAAGTGTTGTTTCTTTTTTTCCTCGCACACTTCGGCGTGCGAGCCTACTGTAATCAATGATCATCAAGCCCTACGGGGGAGCCTATTATGACTCACGTTGAGGCTCTGGTGGAAATGAGGCTCAAATCAAGTCACTCTAATCTAATCACCGACCGCCTCACCCTTTTTCTCGTTTGTCTATAGTTGTTATAGGTCACCTCACCGTTCCACCCCGCGCAGCGCTTCCTTCTACCTTCCCGCTACACAATGTTTTTTCCTGGAAATCGGCACAAAATCCAGCAGCGCTTACTCCACCAATGCACCATGGACCATCCTTAACTATGTGTACTTGTGGATATCTTGCTTCTAGAACAAGCTGTTTCTAACCACCAGCTCTTGCTCCGTGCACAAACTTATCGGGTTCTCACTCTTATTTTTGCTGGGAACGACTTACCTTCCTACCACATTCTCCACCACACCACTGCATATTCAACTCGCGCATTTAGGTCTCCCAGTACAACCACGTTGTATTGACTTCCAAAACTCTCAATACAACACACTCACTCGTGTTTATGCAAAATTGTTCCCACACTCCTCTCTCTACCAGGCCCGCCAGCACTCGCGAATGTCCATTTTTCTGTACCCAACTTAACTTTTACCCACAACATTCTATATGACACCTCCTTCCACTTGATACTGCTACTGCTAACCGATCAATCACTCAATATCAACACCACTCCTTCTGGTTTCCGAACTTGCTCCATGCCCGATTTCCTTCCACTTACCACGCAAAACTCACATTCGTCCCTACCTTCCAATGTCTCACACGGCGCCAACACATCCAACATATTTTTCACCAACCTCTCACCAACCTATATCGGCGTAGCTTTACCCGTGCTACAACCACGCACATCCAGCGACATCAACAGTATGGTTTGGAGCCCTTTCTCGTTTTGTGGTCTTCAAAAAAATTGCAAAGAAAGATCCCTATTCTCCTCGCCGTTGCTTTAGCAATAATAAAATCTGTTATTTTTACGATAACCCACTGAACTTATTCAATACCTGTAACAATCTGCGGTGTCTTGGTCTGGTATCTTTTGCGTATGTTTATCGCCGTTTAGTCTCCCACTTTTAGGTACACCCAATGTTTGAAGATTTCCAGTTCCAGGGAGACCCATATATTTGGAGATCTCTTACACCAGCGTCATCACTGCTATTTCATAATACCTCTACAAATACTGCGACCAACTCCTATTGTTAAGAGGTACAAATAGATTAGTGAAACGTGCAGTGCGGCTCAATAGTTTGGAATTGCGGTCTAGAGTTTGATATAATCCTAATCTCATAAAATTGATTCAGTAAGTTTTGACACGAAAAATCATTTTGTTGCTTCTCCAATTGATGTATCATTCAGATGCTATACTTTTTCACCATTTCTTCATCGACTCAGATTCCCACTCTATCTGTTTTGGTTTTGGATATGAATAAATAATCTATAGCTTGTTCAATCTGAGTGATTCAATGTGTTGAAAGTGGATGTTTTTATAGAACTATCTATATTACTAACTTCTAAACCTTAATTTTCTATTTGTAATTGTCGTGTGGCTGCCTGAATATATAAAAATTGCGATTTTTAAACTCGTAAGATAGCTTATCTTTCAAGTCCCATCTCGCTACTTCCCTATTCGAGGACTAGGTACGGACTCTTATTTTATTTGATGAGCAGTTGGTCGGATGAGTCTTCTGCAGTCATACATGATAATAGCTCAATTAATAATAGGAATTGACATTTTTAAACCCCGGGTGAAATTTGCTTGGAACATCTTTGTACTTACGAGTATGTAAGGTTATGTTTTAACTCGAGAGCAATAATAATGAAGAAAGCATCATTGAGACCTCTTAGTATTGTTTCAAAGAATACCTTACTTTAGACTTCAATGATCATAACCTCTTCAAACTTTGAATTGACTGCATTCCTTCTCTTAATGCCATGATTATTTCGTTACCATGTATTTTCCGAACACTTCTGTGCACAAATAGACCAAATGGACCGGTGACTGCAGCAATAGGGCTGGAAGTCTTCGGCAATCAGGTGGTAAGTAACCAATTTTTTTTTTACATGAAAATAATTTCATAATATCCCGTTTGAAAGACTACTTGCTGTTAATTTACCAATTGGGTCTTATTATTTTTTTCTAGAAACCTCGATCACTTTCGGATACGAACAATGATACAAACACTAGACCGAGTCCCCAGGAAGATTGGTGACATACGGCAGGGCGCACCTCACACCCCTCTCAGACACTCTAGCAGAAGTTGATAAAATGACAACTTCTATATTTTTGTGCACCTCTTTTTCCGAAACGTAATCCCTCTTTAAGCTCCTTGTCTTTATGACCGTACTATTAACGAGAATTGAAGTTTATCTTTATAAATTTTATGTTAAACTAAAACTTCAACTGTACAAATGTATTTACATCCGTCGTAGGTAATATTTTTTACTTATCTGTGCTGTGAAATTACATTTAATTAGTTATTTGTTGTTATTGTGCGACCTAACGCCCGCTCTTTAGGAGTTTCTTGTTTGTAATTAAAGAGGCCTATGTTAAGATTCTCCTTTGAGTTTTTTTTGTGGCAATACTGTTTTATATATCTCGTCTAAAAGTATCCATTTGTATAATTATGTATTAAATTTTATTTGCGGATGTACAAACTTCATTACGTCATGCTTGAGATTGTTATATTTAGGTCACAGTTTCCTGAAAATAGTAAGAGTATTGTGTGACCTTGTGATGATGAGATTTTTTTTAAGGTAGCCCTAATTGACAGGCAACTTCTGGTGCTATTTGCCGGAGTTCGAAGCTGTAAGCTATTGTGGGAATGCCGTCAGTAATAGGCGTTTGGTGAGCGGCCTTTTCGCTGCAGTCAAATGCTAGTTTTTTTGCGCGTTCGCTGACGATCTAAGAAATTATTTTTTATGAATAACACTATTCAGGATTAGATGTGCATTCATTATTTGTGGTTTTGTTAGTTAAACTCGTACGTGATTCTTGCATAGGTAGAATTATTATCTTGGAAAAGAGGTTTGTGTTCTTTTGTGTTGATGAATCTTGTCTGATACTCAGACAGTTCTTATAAAATTGTGTTGCTATGCCCTAATTTTTTTCTATATAGCTAGCTACTAAACTTTCGTGTATTCGGATAGCGACTTCTTTAGCAGTATTATGTGCGAATGATTCTTTTACCAAGGGAGTGAGTGTAATTTTCTTTACCAAAATGCGACGACACAAGCTTTTTCCGACGTTGACAGTCGAAAAGCGTGGCAGTCAACTCGGTTTATCGATCTTAAACAAATATTTGTTGTTAGAGTTATTGTACGGTTAGATAATGTATTTCTCTACTTTATTCAACCGCGTACGCGCTGTTGACCTTGTCCCTAATGTAATGGCATTGGGATTTACTATAGCATGTTGACCATACTAGACAAATCCAGTGACTATCAATGACTAAGTACGAGTAGATGGAAGGAATTTTACACACAAATTATACCAACCACAGCAATGAGTTGACCACAACTATGCTCATTTAATTTGTTTTTTGAAATAACTTTTTGAACAAACTCAGAAGTCATAATTCATCAAAGCAGGCGTAAAGTTCCTTTTATGAGTTTGAAAATGTGCATAGCCTTGTCAAGTTAGTTTGGCCAGCTACTAATTGTTTAAGGGCTATGGTGAACGAACAATTAGTTGGAGGACAGCGCTAGCGTGGCAATGTGTAGTCTAGATAGTCTTCTGATCTGTATCAGATCGTGAGACTGCAACTGTTACAAGCTGTTCAGCAGGTTTACCTATATCATTAATAAGTTGAAGTCATGTTTTCCATTTTCGGAGAGCGTTGATAGCTCTTTTAATGTGAAAAGTACAGACGCAGTACATATGCAGAGGGTGACCGATGGCAAGGCGCACTGCACACTGCTCTCATGCACTCAAACACAAACAAATCCAGCTCTTTGGAGCTAAAAATCCATCCAGAAGACTCCGCAACACACACTTCGGGTCAGGAGTGATGTCTGAAAGCAGTGTCAGCGGCAGGGCCCAACATCGTCAACTGGTTTACCCTTCGTGCGTTATATTGGGGCGGATGGATGATTATTCATATTTTAGATCATTACCATTTCATAGTAGTATCTAACGGATACAGATACTAGGCCGCATCCCCCAGAATGGGAGGCGGCCAACGACAAGGCGCACCTCACACCCACATACGCTCACACTCACACAACTTAGCCCTTTTGTGCTAAAGGGTCCAGCCGGTACCCCCGCAACATACACTCTGGGTCACAAGTGTAGTCCGAGGATCCGTCGTCAGCAGCAGGGCCCGACAGCTTTCACTGGCTTACCCCCGCCGCGTTATTATGCCCCTCATCCTCCTCCCCCCCCCTCACCCACGACCATCCCGACAGCGGGATGCCCAGGGCGGGAAAGCACATCAGAGCAGCGTCAAAATCAACCTATTCACAACCTTTCTCCACTCACGCCTGTTCATTGCACACTCTCTCGTCACCTCCACATTCATGTCTCTCCTTCCTAACGCCTGCTTCACACCATGCATCCACCCAAATTTAACTGAACCGCGTAGCTGTGAACCTCGTGTTGCGTTGCTGCCTGAGCTGACTTGGTCCGTATAGCCGTGGACCTTGTACCAATTTCGACGATACTATCTACGCGCACTGGCGTGCGTACATATTACTCATGAAGTTTCAAGTGGTTGGAGGCGGGGATTTGATTCGTTTCGTCTGAGTCTTCATCTTTCCTAAAAACATAGAATGTACATCAACTGAACTAGACCGCGTAGCTGTAAACATTGTGTTGCGTTGCTGTCGGAGCTTACTTTGTCTCTGTTGCCGTAAACCTTATACCACATCTCAACGATGCTACCTGTACGCACTAGCGCACATACATATTACTCATGAAGTTCTAAATGATTGAAAGCGGAGGTCCGTTTCGTCTAAACGTTATTCGTGTGCACACCATCGTGCGTCTGACACGACTAAAATGTTCAAATAGTTTAACTTTGACAGCGTTATTTTTCTTGCACACAGAGGTGAGCGAGCCTACTGAAATCCATGATCATCGAGCCCTACGGGGGAGCCTGTTAAGACTCACGTTGAGGCTCTGGTGGAAATGAGGCCAAAATCAAATCGCTCGCGCGTGCATGGACCATATGTAGTTTCTGGGGTTGACCTGGACTGCGTAGCTTTAAACCTTGTGACGCGTTGCGGTTGGAGTTGATCAAAACCATGAAGCCATAGACCTTGTACCAATTTCGACGACACTGACGCGCGTAAATATTACTCGTTGAGTTCTGAGTGGTTGGAGGCGGGGATTCGTTTCGTCTGAGTCTTAATCTTGCCTGTATAAACAAATTTTACCTCTACTAAACTAGACCGCGTAGCTGTAAACATTGTGTTGCGTTGCTGTCGGAGCTGACTTAGTCCGTATAGCCGTAAACCTTGTACCAGTCTCGACGATGCTACCTGCAGGCACTAGCGTGCGCACATATTACTCTTGAAGTTCTAGATGATTATAAGCGGAGATCCGTTTCGTCGAAGGGTTTTTCTTGTGCGCACCAGCGTGCGTCTGACATTGCTGAAATGTTCAAATTTTTCTAACTTTAACTGCGTTGTTTTTTTTCTCGCACGCTAAGGCGTGCGAGCCTATTGGGATCCATCATCATTGAGCCCTATGGGGGAGCCTATTATGACTCACGTTGAAGCTCTGGTGTAGATGAGAATTAAATCAAATCCTGCGTTATAGTTACTGGGCCCTCCTAAACCCATGTCCCGTTTCTCAACGAGGCATCAAACTCGGGAAAGCACATTTGGCCTAAGTCAAAACTCATCCATTCACAACTATTCTTTACTCACGCCTATTGACTCCAGTGCACTAGGAAGCCTTGACATTCTAATCTAATTTACTCACGCCTATCCATTGCACGCTCTCTCACTACCTCCACACTTATGTCTCCTCTTCTCTAACGCTTGCTTCACGTCATTCATTCTTTCCCTACGTCAACTCACCTCCACTTCCACCACTCGATTGCGTACATCTCTCGTACGCGTTAGTACGCGAATATGCCACAATTGAAATATGTACTGACTTCATCTTGACATGACTAATATTTTCGCACGCGAGACCGTTCGAACTTACTTGAATCGACGAAGGTCGAACCCTACGGGGGAGCCTATTATGACTCACGTTGAGGCTCTGGTAGAAATGAGGCCCAAATCGAACCCTTCGTCCATCTTCACCCTCTCTAAACGTCATGCATACATTCCAAAAATTCTCCATGCCTTGCCCTCTCAGAATGTCATATTCCTCATAAAATGCCTATTGATTCCAATTGATCCCAACACTCAGCCTCGCACCTGCGCATGGATTGGAATAACATACCTCAATATTTATTGTGTTAGTTGAAGAAACTGCGTACTTATAGAAACTGGACGGTCCTGTGAGTAATCATAACATTTTATAGTAAAAAAAAGTAATGATAAATGAACGTAACGCGCATCGTTAACATTTACATTCAAGTAGATTACAAACTTTTATATTAATTAAAGTCTACTTACATTTAATTTTCCTTTGCTCTGCGAGATGCGGCTATCTATGAACAAAATGTGTTTTCCTGACCCCGGTGCAAACGTACCAGCTCATTCCTTTCTCGCGAGTACAAAGAAAAACATATATTTACCGTGGTAATTAGGTAGTCTATATATCCCAATCTTATTTGATGTCTGTTTCGTTTGTTCTCTGGTGCTTTTTTCTGAAGATCACACAATCTACATTTCTGATTCACATGAGTGAGCTGCTTGCCAACAATTCAGATTTAGAAAAATCATATTCGTTCAAATCTGTGTGTGCGAATGTTTTTTCATCCGGATCTACATAGTCAAAATGTAATCCATATGTCTAGTCTATGTTGCCCGTGTACAGAGTATTCCATAAACACTACTTTTCATTTGATCTATTTAATCACCCCTATACTTCGGGTCTGGAGTGATGTCCGAGAGCACTGCTGGAGAGAGCGCTGATTTCGAGGAGTGGTGGGGCAGGCTGTTGGATGTAGTTGTGTTGAGAGGGGAGGGTGGAGGAGTGTGACCATCTGCTGTTGAAGAGTAAAGTAAGAGAGGAGCAAAGATGGAATGGCAACTAAAGAGTGGGAGGAGGTAGTGAAAGTAAGTGAACTGAATGAGAGAAGCAGAGCTGAGGAGTTCCAGCAGGCGTTGAGGGAGTAATATGACATGGAAATTGAAATTGTTTCCGTACCGAATACTAACTGGTGTTGCAGAGAACCCCCGCTATAGCACAGATTGGTCCCTAGTTTGTGCTGGGACCTTGAACCGCACGTTTGCTTTGATTAAATATTTGTGGTCGTGTAACGTTAACTGTAGAATCGCTATAGTCAGCTAATAGGCCAGCAAGAGTGAACCCCTGGCGTGAACCAGGGGGCCAATGGGGAGCCGAAAGAAACTCCATTTCGGAGGGACCAGCATTCCCTCCAGAGCACCGAAGACCAAGATTCTAACGACCAAGAACATCAGCCTCGCCCAGATGACCAGCACCACCTCGGCGGACGACGAGCGGAGGGACGGCCGCATCGACGAGTTGACCAAGAACGTCCAGGAAATACTGAATCTGCTGAGCCAAGCGAGAGGCGGAAGTTTTCAACGCAGAACCTAGCACAATTGGTGACCGTCTAACAAGACTCAAGGGTCATGTCAAGACCATTTTCCTCCATATCCACGAACTAATAAAAAACAAACCAACTAAAGAACCCACAACTTACACAAGTACCTCCACCTCTACATCTGACGACAACTTCGACAACTCTACACCCCACCAAAATCCCAACCGAGCTCCAAGGGCTGCAAGGAGGAAGCAATACACACCATTCAATGAACACAATTTGTTCAAAAATAGTCCTACCTTTCCAAAACACCTGAAGATCACGTTCGACGCCAACGACAGACCAGATATTTGTCCATACACTCTGCGAAAAGAGCTAGGCTCTTTCACTGGCCGCCCAGTCCTGAGCGTCGCCACAAGCGGCGACGAATGCTTTGCCTTCAGAGTTGACAGAAAACTTCAAAGTGACACATTTCTCTCCAAAAACAGACTCTGTGGAAAGCCATGCAAAATAGAACCACACCCCACTTTCTCTACAAGTTCAGGTTTGATCTACGTTGAGGATATCCCGAAGGAGGAAATCGAGGAGTACATCACTGGACTCGTTAAATACAAGGACTGCGTTGTCGAAGCAAAGGTTGCACCGAAGATCACACCAAGAAGAGAGACTACCGCAGCCCTAATACTAAAATTCAACTGCCCTACTCCACCAAAATATCTGGACATTCCCTTCTGCGCCACCAAAACCAAGGTTACACCATTTGAGAGACGTCCGATGCGATGTTATAAATGCCAGAAATACGGACACACGAGAGGAAACTGTAACGGTATGCAAAGATGCTCATACTGCTCCCAAGACGACCACGACAAACGGGAAGACCCCAGTCATGCCAATCCAAAGAACAGCACTGCTTTTATTGCAAAGGAGACGGACACCCCACCGGACACAGAGACTGCCCCAAAGGAGGAGAGGAAGAGAGCGATCCTCCAATACCAGATAGATCACGGGGTCGGGCCACGAGAGTCTGTAGTCTCGATGCGCTCTTCCCAGAATGACCCTCCTACCCGGGAGAGAAGATCGGCACCACTTCTCACCCACTTTCTCATAACGGTCAACGAAAGTGGTGCAAACAGTTTCCTTTTCAGCCAACCCATTTATAATGATGAAGTCACTCACCGAACAACTAGGAGGAAAACCGAAAGAAATACAACGACAGGGAAAGAAATATCTGGCCTACGTCACAGAACGTGAGCAAAGTAACGTTGTACAAAAGATTACCCACATAAATAAACTCAAAGTTACAATTTGAAACGCATCTGTTCTTCAACGATACCAAACGAATTATATACAACTCCCATTACACGCCTACATCAGACCTCAGTGCTTTCGCTGAAAGTCTAGCTGAAGACTACGGAGTTACCAAAGTTCGTAAAGCAACATGGATAAAATCACGTAACGCAAATTCTACTGCATACAAAATTACCTTCCCTGGACACGACGCACCAGAATTCATAGTAATTCAGGGTGAACAAGGAAGAACCAAAACCTACCCAGTAGCAACATGGCCCACACTGTGCAAAAAATGCCTAAAATACGGCCACGTCATCGCATACTGCCAGCCACACACACCCCAACTTTGCAAGAAATGCGCTGGCGAGCACGACAGAAAAGACTGCACGCACAGTCCGCCAACCTAAATGCTACCACTGCTCATGCATCCATGAGGCAGGCGACCGCGACTGCCCAATACATATGGACCAAAAATAAATAATCACACAAAATGAACGCAGAGTTACACGGAAACAAGCTATCCAAATCTGGAAAAACGAAAACCCAAACCGTCTCGATTATGCCAAAGCAGTCAAATCAACGAGCCAACCAAGCTCCCCCAACGATATCCACACATCAGAACAACATCGTAACAAGACTCCAACACTCCTACCTAGCTGCAGTGCTTCCTCACCCAGCCCAGCGACCAGCTCCGCACCAGAGACGCACAGTTCTAGAAACGATTTATACAAAGACCTGGAGGACGACGAGATGGATGCATCTCCCGCAGTTGACCACACAGCAAGGCTCACTACTATAAAAACAAAAAGACAAAGAGATAAGGAAACCTCCGACACCCAGGCAACACTGAGCAAAAAGATCGGTAACAACGCCCAAATAACGGCCCGCCAGGACCAAAACCCAGAACTACCTCCACCTGCCTCGAATGTGGCTCCATTCGTGAAAAACCACTGCGAGGGACAAGATCCCCCGTTAACAAACCCGAACCATGAACACACCATCAGCGAGAACGATCACGGCCTGGCTGACAGCTCTTATCTAGAAAAGCTCATACGCAAGACCTCAGCACAACCAGACATATTACCTAGCCCTAATACCTCTCACTCCTCACAGAAGAAGAGCGCGCTCGCTGGCGAAGCAAACGCAGACACACCCTCGTCCTCCCACAAGAGCATTTGCAGCCGCGACCGCAGCAACCACAGCAGACCACCTTCCACCGAATGCAGACACTCCCGTGAACACTTCCAACCCGAAACCCCTGGGCTAACTCAAAAACACGCGCACCACAAAAGCTCCAGCAAATCACGCGACCAATCAAGATCATCAAGGTCAGAGGGCGAACAGCCTTCAAAATGACCACCAAAATACTCCAGTGGAACTGCCAGGGACTCTGAAGCTAGAAAGACGAATTACTATCCCTAATCGCTACCCATAAACCTCTGGCGATTGGCCTCCAGGAGATTAAACTCCGAGAGACCGCCACCCGCCAACGTGACTGCTCACGGCGGAGTGGCACTAATGATTCACCAAAGTGTACCTCACCTTCGTCTTCCCCTGAGGGCAGAACTCCAAGCTATTGCCGTAAAGATATGCGTCTAAAGGCCAATAACAGTGGTATCCATCTACTCATCAAGAAGCTATGACCTCTCAGAAGCACTAATGACCGAATTGCTAAACCAACTGCCCTCACCAGTGCTCCTCCTTGGAGACTTCAAAAGCTACCATGAAACATGGGGATGCATGAGAACATACCCCAGGGGAGTGATAATGGCTAACACCATGTACACTCACAACCTGGTCCTTCTCAACGATGGACAACCCACCCGAATCACCCCCGAAAGTGAAACTGCCATCGATTTATCCATATGCTCCCCCATTTTGGCACCCCAACTCGTTTGGGGAGTTCTGCCTTCAACACATGACAGCGATCATAACCCAGTCATCATATCGCTTCTCACCAACCAACCAAGAAACCCTGTCCCACAAGAACTTCGATTCAACTACCGGAAAGCCAGCTGGATGGAATACTCGGCGCACACCGCGTGGAGTGATATGGACAACATCCCCGAAACCACGTCGGAACACGAAATCGTCGCCCAACTAAACGAAAAGTTTCAAGCCGCAGCCAAGGCAAGCAATCTCCAATATACCCCTTCAACCTTCTTTCCGAAACCATGGTGGTGCCGAGAGGTGCAAAAAGCAAGAGATAAGCGAGAAAAGCTATACCATGCCTACCGACGCGCATGGGCCCCAGGAACCGAGTAGCGTGGAAAAGGGCATCTGCTGTATATCGAAAACTTCTAGTGGAGAAAAAACGTGGAAACTGGGCCCATGCCAGCCAGATTTCGCAATCAACAAACTACACGGCTGCTTTCCAACGGGAGAGGAACTTCCGAAAAAGAAAACATCTTGACTCCACTTCTAGAAACGAAGAGGCCTACAACAAACCTTTCTCCCTCCACGAACTGCAGAGCGCTCTAGACCATACACGTGAAACTTCACCTGGGCCAGACCGGGTACACATCAAAATGATCAAAATCTCCCAGATGGCGCCCGTGACCCCTTATTAAAAGTGTTCAACACTCTGTACTCGAACTCATTTTTTCCCAATCAATGGCGGGAATCTACAATTATCCTAATATCCGAACCCGGAGAATTCCACGGCGACCCACAGAACTACCGCCCCATCGCTCTTACCAGCGTTCTCAGCAAGACCATGCAAAGAATGATTAATACGCGCCTCGTCGACTACCTTGATATGCATGCAGGCCTGAATAGCATCCAGTGTGGCAGCCGCAAGCGCCACTCTACGACGGACCACCTTGTGAGACTGGAATCTAACATTAGACAGGCATTTGTCTGCGGACAACACGTGGTTTCCATTTTTTTTTGACGTGGAAAAAGCATATGATACTACCTGGAAATATGGCATCATGAAAGATCTCCACCGCAAAGGGCTGACAGGCCACTTACCACGTTATATCCATCAATTCCTGCAAAATCGCACCTCCAGGGTCAAGGTCGGCGACACCTTATCACCATCCTATCCGCAAGAAATGGGCGTCCCCCAAGGAAGCGTCCTCTGTGTCACTCTTTTTATACTCAAGATCGACCAGATAGCTGACATTAACCCCCGCGCGACGGAAGATTGCTTTCATCACTGTACGTGGACGACTTACAAATAAGCTACGGGCACCCTTCCCTAGCCTCTTGACAATTCAACAGGAACTCCAGAAATGTCTAAACCTAGTCGGAAACTGGGCCTCCCTAAACGGATTCAGATTATCACTCCCAAAACGAAAAGCATGCACTTTACTCTCGTGCCCGGCTTACACCTAAAACCAGCCCTAAACCTAAACAACACTCCGCTAGTATACGAAGAATCAATAAAATTCCTCGGTCTTGTGTGGGACCCTAAGCTCACATGGCGACCTCATATTGCAGCCCTGGAGACCTGTTGCAAAAAAGCAACCGGACTTATCCTCTCTGAAACATCCTTGAAATTCGGAGCCGATATGGACACCGGCATGACGTTATTCAGAACATTAATACTCTCGCGCATTGACTATGGAGCAATTGTTTACGGTTTAGCAGCCAAAACCACCCTAGAACCTCTCTCAATCATAGTAAATAACGCCCTGCATATCACAACCGGTGTGTTCCGTTCCACACCCATCGAATCCCTGAACGTGCTTGCTAACGAGCTTCCTCTTCCGCCTTATGACTCACGTTGAGGCTCTGGTGGAAATGAGGCCCAAATCAAATTAAATCCTCTTCTGCTCCGGAGAGACAAATTCTCACTACAGTACTATTTCAAGACAAGGAGCTACATCAATAGTCCAGCACTCAGGGACGTCACCAAAATTCTTGATAAACGCCTTTTTGCGGCTAAATAGAACATATGCCCACCCTTTTCTCTACGCGTGGATAAATTACTGACCTCGCTGAACATCAGACGCAAAGCAATCAAGTCTTCGTTCTCCTATCGAATTCTTCAGATCAACACACTAGCATGGATGATCAGCCCACCACTGGTCAACCTAAATCTGCTGACGTACCACAAAGCAACAACCCCAACCAACACGTACCGCCGAGAATTCTCACGACTACTTGATGAACAGTACTCTGAGCACCGCCATATATACACTGACGGCTCGAAAACACCAGACGGAGTGAGGGCCACCGCCATAGGCGAAGGGACCTCTCGTTCGGCCATGAGGCCCAAATCAATCAATCTCGTTCGGCCACCCTACCACACAAGACCTCTATATTTTCTGCACAGCTACACTTACTCGAACTGGCCATCTACATTACAAAAAGCGACCGCCACCCTAAAAGTGTTATATTTTCAGATAGTCTAAGTGTTCTAACCCAGCTGAAAACTCTGCACTTTGATCACCCTGCCCTTAGAAAAATGCAACACGATCTATTCACAATGTCCGAGGCGAGTAAGGCGGTTGAGTTCTGCTGGATCCCTGGACACGCGGGAATAAGAGGAAACGAACGCGCAGATTCCCTCGCTAAACGGATGTCTACCCAGCAGGAACAATTCATATCTGGTTCCCACGCATAATAACTCACGCATAACACAGTGGACAAAAGATGCTTGCAGTTAAACCATCCGTGGGAGAATGGGACACCAGGTTTTCTAATAGGAGAGACCAAGTGTTCATTAACCGTCTATGCACGGGATACACGTGGATAACTCACAACCACCTAATGGACGTAGACATGGGACCGAACGCACCACCATGCCCCTGCTGCCACCAAGAGGCAATCAGCGTGAAACATTTACTAGTAGATTGTGATGCACTCGCAGCAGCCCGACGAGCCTTCTTGAGCCCTCCGTGCAACCTGCAACGCCTGCTCACAGAAACGGAACACCGGAAAAAAATGATCGCTTCCGGAAAACACACAGGCCTCTACGAGGTAGTGTAGAGGTAGCGAGGCCTGAATCATCTCCGATCCCGAACTCGCTGTCTTCCCTGCGCACTAATTGAAATTTTTTACTTCAACTTCGTGCACGAAGCTGTGCAGAATCAACGGACCGTCGTGTCACGAGAAGAAGCCCTCAGTGACTACACGTTGGAGTTCCGGCGGAGAACGGAGGGAGCTGCTACCACTCCTCTCGCAAAACCGACTGCGTCTGCAATGAACCTGCTCTGCATATTTGTTTTAGGTTAAACTCACTTCGTATCCGTGTTTAGTACGATTTGTACGTCCTAGGCCTACACTGTACCCGCGTTAGAGTTACTCTTTTAAAATTGTTACATTTAATTTACATCTGTCAAATTTTCTTTGTAGCCGCATCAAATTTGCTTGGTGCCCATGTGAAATTTACTTTATGTTACTTTGTTTGACCATCTCCAACTGTGTTTAAACCCACTGTGACTGCGTTTAAACTGCTCCGAATCTAAGTTTAACCTACTCTTAATCTACGCTGCACCTACTTCACCACTCTTCGACCGCTCTAAGGGGGAGTCTGCATTAACTTCGCGTTGGGACTCCGGTGGAACATGGAAGCAAATACAAATAATATGACAACGTAAGAGGACAGGACCTGGGAGATGAGAGGAAGAATGGGTGACTTTAAGAGATGCGTTGCTGAGATGTACGAAGAATGTGTGTGGTGCGCGCCGTGTGGGCGAATGCAGAAGGAAGGGTTGCGAGTGGTGGAAGGAGGAGGTCAAACTGGCGGTGGCACGGAAAAGAGAGCGTTTAAAGAGAAGTTGCAGGTGAAGTCGGTGGTGGTCTATGAAAGCTTAAAAGAGATGAGAAACGAAGTGAAGCGAGTGGTGAGGAGAGCTAAAAGGGACGCTGATGCCAGGTGGAGCAGACGGTTATGCCAGAATTTTGAGAACAAAATGATGTTCTGGATAGAGGTGAAGAGGGTGAGAAAGGGAGAGACCGGAAAGGAGGAGGTGATGAAAGATGAAAACAGCCAGTTGTTGTTGGAAGGTGGTGATGTACGGAAGAGCTGGGCCGAGTATTTTGAAGAGTTGTTGAATGTCATAGACGACAGAGAGGCTGACATTGTTGCTGTGGGTGATGGTGCTCGAATTCCAGTTTTGGGAGAATGACTTGTGGCGGATATAACCAGGGAAGATGTGGAGGTGATGAAAGCAGGGAAAGCCCCTGGTTTGGATGACTTTGCGACAGAGTGCTTGACAAAGGGCGGAATAAGGACTCGAATGGTTGGTGAGGCTACTGAACTTGTGTTTTGTGGCGGACGTGGTACCGATTGAATGGTGCAGTGCTTGCAGTGTTCCGCTGTATGAAAGCAAAGGAGATGAAAGTGAATGTTGCAACTCGCGAGGTATCATTCTGTTATGTGTGGTTGGTTAGTTGCGCGGAAGAGTGCTGATCAGAAAGATTAGAGGCTGTACGGACTGCTCAATTGGAGAGGAACAGTGTGGCTTTAGGAGTGGTAGAGGGTGTGCCGATCAGATTTTTGCGGTGAGACATGTCTGTGAGAAGTACCTTGCAAAGGGAAAGGATGTGTTTTGGGCCTTTGTGGATCTGGAAAAGGCATACGACAGGATTGACAGGGAAGCGCTGTGGAGTGAGTTGCGTTTGTATGGAATGGACGGTAATCTGTTGAAAGCGGTGCAGAGTTTCTATGTTGGCAGCCGGCCATGTGTAAGAGTGAGAAGCGAGGTGAGTGACGGGCTCGCAGTGAAAGTGGGACTGAGACAAGGTTGCGTGATGTCTCCATGACTGTTCAATCTCTATATGGATATAGTGGTCAGGGAGGTGAACACGAGTGTGTTGGGTCGTGCCTTGGAGCTGTTGAAAGCGAATGGGCGGAATTGGCAGTTCAGCCAGTTGCTATTTGCGGATGATACAGCGCGGGTGGCGGATCCAGAGGAGCTTTGTAGGTTAGTGTCTGAGTTTGGTAGAGTGTGCGAGAGGTGGAAGCTTCGAGTGAACGTGGGTAAAAGAAAAGTATTAAGATGCTCGCGAACTGTTGATGCGAGCAAAATTAAGTATATGTTGGAGGAAGTTCATTGTTTCAAGTATCTGGGCTCCCATGTGAAGGGGAATGAAGTGAAGGAGGGGTATAAACTGCTGGGTGCTCTGAAGAGTGTAATATGCTGTAGGACGATGGGGATGGAAGCAAAGAGATGGTTATATGAGGGTGTTGTTGTCCCAACTGTGCTCTACGTAGCCAAGACTTAGGGGTGAGAGCAGAGGAGAGAAGAAGGTTGAATGTTTTAGAGACGAAATATTTGAGAAGCATGGCTGGAGTTACGCTGAGAGACCGGATCACCAACGACGTGTTTCGAATCAGAACGGGGATTGCTTAGAAGTTGGAGGATAGAGTAGAATCGCATGTTCTGAGATGGTTCGGGCACATGGTGAGGATGGATGAATGGAGATTGGTTGAAAGAATGATAGAGGCGGAGACGAGTGGTCGCAGGCCTAGAGGTAGACCGAAGGTTGGGTTTTTGGTGA
>SDVV010009197.1:0-16820 GCA_016164225.1 Gammarus roeselii
TGTGTGTGTGTGTGTGTGTGTGTATGTGTGTGTGTATGGGTGTGTATGAGTATGTATGTGTGTGTGTATGTATATGTGTGTATGTATGTGTATATATGTGTGTGTGTATATGTTTGTGTATATGTGTGTGTATGAGTATGTGTGTGTGTGTGTGTGTATGTATGTATGTGTGTGTGTATGTGTGTATATGATTGGGAGAGTTGTTATGAGGGAGTTTGAGTTATGTTTAAAGAAATTTGAACTAAACATGAGACACTAGGCCGAATCCCCCAAAGTGGCTGGTGGCCGACGGCAGGGCGCACATCACTCTTCTCGTTCACGCGCGCAAACAAACTTAGAGCTTTAGCTAAGTTGATTCAGGATGAGGAAAAAAGGAGAGCAGGTGGAGGGTGAAAAAGAAGAGTTTGATGTTAAACAAGGGAGCTCTTAGGACCAGTTGAATACCTAGAAGCTACTGGCTTATGCGTTACAAGAGCACCGTAAATGGCGCGCGGGCTGTGCACTGTCGAGCTTGAACGCTATGATCGTCAAGTGTAGACGGTTTTCCTGTTCGGTGTCGCACTTAAGATGGGCTGTGACGAATTCAATTTGATCCTTATTTATGATAATTCAAGTAGTATATTTGTTGATGAAGTTCATGTGTTATATTCAAGAATTGACAACCCACTGCTAGACGATGGAAATGAATTATTTGATGATATTATTCAGCCTAAGTTTAGCTTGTGAGTGAGCGAATGAGGGTGTGAGGTGCACCTTGCCGTCGGCCACCCCCCTTTCTGGGGGATGCGGCCTAGTGTCTGTATCTGTGTATCTTCGTAGCATTTAGGATGGGTAGATCTTGGGCCAGAAGCTTGTCGGCACGCATCTCTTAACAATTGTTCTTTCAATGATTTTCGGTGTTGACCTGCTTCACATGTGTCACCGATTGTAGAAAGATTTATCTCGTAATAGTATGGCAATAATAAAATGATGTGTAGTGGCTAAAGTAATTTCCGCATGGGATGTTGACCACTGTTGAGTGTTGGCTCATCACAGTCCGCATTTATCGTCGCCCTTTCAATGGATAGACGACTAAGTCATTATTAAATGGGTTAACTACACATATACTGAACCTGATCATGACAGAAGTCTCGTGAATGATTATGTTGATTCCTGTACAGGTCAAATGATTACCTTTAGAAATGGCGACGACTCTTGCAAACTGGGATTGACCCTAACTCTAGACATAGTTTGAACATTAACGTTTGTTTTTGATGAACTGCGCTTCAACGTTGGTCAATATAAGGGATGGCCGCGGCGCTCCCTCGGCCCACAGTCGCGCCTAGGGTCACTGACTCACGCGGATAAATTGTTAAGGACCTTCCTCACAGGAGACAGTCGGTGCCTGAGAAGACAACCTTTCACAACGTGTCAGCATCTGTTTGGCTCAACATTTACCCCCCCTCCCCTCCAGGCCTCTTAGGGATCTGATGGGTTCTCGGACCGCACGGAGTCTCGCCCTAACCGGGAGGGGAGTGGACCCCTCTTTTTCGCCCTTCACTATCCTTTTCTCCCCCGTCCTGAATTTACTTTTTCTGACATCTGTAAATTAGGTTTAGTTTAAATTTCGTTTTTTAACTTTTCTTAATTCCCCCTCAACAACTTTCCCAATTGTACTTGCTCACGCGCCCACACACCCACCGCTCCTAATTTTTCCTCTTTCCGGTGGCTAACAACAGCCAAGTTACGCATTTATTTCACTCCAACCCTTTTTCTATGACTCTTCCGTTTCTTCTTTCCGTTCTTGCTTGAGTCATGCGAGAAATGCCCTTAAAGAGTGTAGATCTCATGGATGAGATTCCCGTTGGTACCGCCACCTGAAGGACAACCGCGGTCCTCCAGTCGTCACGGCCCTCCTGTCATACCAGCAATGACTGGAGAACGTCCCTTCCAATCGATCTCTACGATGACGGGGTTCGCCCCATATGGTCGAGCTCGTCATGAAATCGTGCTCAGCCATTGCACTCGGCAGGCTCAAACATAATATAACGTCGGTGCGGGATCCTTGAGAACCCCGCGAGACGGCATAGACTCCTTGAGGGGTGTAGGTCTAATATGGGGGCCTGCACCCACTCACTATTGTAAACATGCACATGACGGTGGGTACTCCTGTCTTACGGGCTGAACGCAAGCCGTGGCTCCACCGCAGGAGATGCTAGGGTTAAGCAACAACCACCACAACAAACCAGGATAACATAGAATTAGACCTTGTATGCAAAGTTCATGTGCCAGAAGCCTCCAGCTCGCTTCAGAAGCCTGAAGCTGTCCCTCTGTGCTCGCCAGCACTGAAACTAAAAGTAGGCGAAATGAGCTGCCCTGTCATCATTGTTGAGCACCTAACTGCCTCTGCATCAGTGTTGGACACGATGCTGCCCCAGTCATTAGTATTTGGCACGATTCTTCCCTCGTCAACTGAGTACGATACTGCCACATCGTTAGTGTTGGACACGATGCTGCCCCCGTCATCAGTGTTGGGCGCGCTGAATTTCCTAAAAAATATTCTGCTTAACATTTTAAGATGTCGTTCCAAGATCAATTTCGCCCAACTACATGCTAGATGCTCATGGCAACCGATCAACCTGAAATACGAGTCACTCGCTGAAATCTGTTTGACCGGAGGCGGTTGATCTGATGGGCTAACACTGACGGAAGTGCAACAGATCGCGCGATATGATGTGCATGGTACTCTCCCGGAGAAAGTGGATCTGTGTACCGGTGTTGCAGGTCTTCTCAGAAGGGATGTTGCTATTGACGCAATGCAAGCTCCTTTCAAGAATCACCAAGCGGATCATAACCAATCTCTTTCTGTTTGCACCTATGGATTAAAAGATCGAACGACGACTCTTGTATGTGGGGTCCACCTTGCTGCGCATTGGTCTTCTCGTTAGAACTCATTGTCATGATGCAGCATAGCAGCCTTTGGTCAAATTACCTACCGACTACTACACTATCTGCTCTTACTCCCGAAGTGTCCTTCGGGCGCTGCAAAAAGGTATGGTGAACAACCACAAGTTCAGATTGTCCAGACACTCATTGCAGACTTGCCTCCGAACAACTTCGATGGAGATTGACCCCTTAATCTATTAGTCTTTGAACACTGTTTGACTCGACGGTCAATTTTACAGGGTACCGACACTTTGAGTACCAGGGCATGGGACGGCTGGTAGAGATTGCAAGACGGCGTGTAAGCAGTTTCAGAATAAACCACCTGGTCTTCATCGCGGGGTTCCCCAAGCGTAAGGTGGCGGGACGGCTAATCAACTCCTGTCAATGAAGGACACAGAGGCTCTGTCGGATCAACCCGCCACCGGTGCAGGAGGAAGGAGGTGGAGCTGGCAAGAGAGCGTATCGGAAACGAGAGGATCAACCACAAATAGCTAGGTACTGATGAACGTGGTGCACTCCTATTATCGAGGCATGTGTCATACCTACTCTTAGAAAATCCACCATATTCCGATTGAATGCTCCAATTACGATGTTACTCGTAGAACAATAGGTAACGCAGAGAGGAATAGACTCGGGCCCTCACCTCGGGACGTTGATGAGGCGATGTTGAAACGGTTTCGGTCCCTGCAAGAATACCAGCACAAATTGGGGTGGATGGATGATTATTCATTTTGTAGATCATTAACACTTTATTTTAGTATCCTATCATTTCTTAATTTGTGGGCTCTGTTATTTATCTGTGCCCTTTTTTCATGGCGATAAATTTTGCATTGGTTATTTCTCTGTAATGTAGTAAGAGTCATAAGGTTAGCATGCGCTTCTGCTTATTATTCGAATGAATCTTGATGAGGAAACATTACAGACGATTTTGAGAGAATCCCGATGGGATTCGTCAAAAGTAGTTATTGACCGATTTTCACATTCTTGTCTGAATATTTTTTCGAGAAATTCCAAAATTTTGTCTTTTTTCGAATCTTTCCAGATTTTTTGTGTTCGACTGTCTGACGAAAATAGCGCTCCTTTGTCTTGCGACTTTATCATCGATATTCGGGGTCCTGTGTCATGCGACTATATCGACGATCCGAACGTTTTCCTGCCCTATATAAGTGAGGTCTGCCCAACCCAGCATTCATGAGGGCTGGTGAAAAGCAGCTGCATGTCAGAAAAAGTGAGGCAGATGCCAGCGTGGGGCTTGAGGGAAGCCGGGACTGTGATGTAAAGGGAAACCTCCTGTTAACCGTTGTTTCTTTAGGATAGCAGGGGGATAAGGAGGCCCCCTATAGCTCTTACTACATTACAGAGGAATAGCTTTTTATTGAGAGGAGCGAGATTACAAAAATTATATTCTCTGCCATTTTGTAAGAGCCATAACGTTGGCTATGAAATACCATCATGTAGCATAAGCTGGCCCATGCCAAAGAAGCACTGAAACTGGCTGGCTTGGCTGCACTAAACTGAGTGGTTTCAATGAAGCGCTTGCCGTGTAAGGGATGATAACACATTTGTATGAAGGTGGGTAATGACTGTAATGATCGGCAAATACATGTATTGCTCAGTGCCAACAAAAGCCAATAAAGTAGCCCCTAGCATCCAAGTAATATGCGGGCATCGAGTTTGAGCGCCCAAATACTCTTTATGTATGGGCAAATACAACTATTGCGTAGTGCCAACGGCGGTAAATGTTCTCGCTGAAAGCGTCAAAAAAAAAACTGTGGGCCACGAATTCGAACCAGCAAATGAGAAGTCCTTGATTCATACATATTACCCACCAGTATGAGAGTGGGTAAACGATCAGGTAGTGGCAATATAATCCTAATTTTATCCGTATCGACATTGTGTATATCTCCAATGCTAACATTGTAGTACCTTGAGAAGGATAAAGTAATTACATACTCTACAATCCGACGTAATTCATGACCTGAAGCCTTAGCGTTGAGTGCCTCCGAACGATATGGTTAGATAATTATGGACGTACTCTATAATACATAGTGAAGTTTTTGGCATCAGCTGATTTATGTGTCATAAACATGGGAAATGAGAAAGGCCTATCTACCTGGTAGCTACCTAATGAGACGTAAGGTTGGGTAGGCTTCTCCACTGTAAATAGGTACTTGTGTACGAACACGTGGGGCGATGTCCAGAACACCTTGGATATGATGTCTGGGAGAGGGACCCCACGCGTCCAAGCGAGAGAAGAGGCATACTTTCTGACGTCGTGAGCTTTAGTGAATGTGTTCGGTGTGGCATCGTTGATGAGCGAGCAGATGTAGTGCTCCACCGATGACGCGTTGAGTGGTCTGCCTGAAGTAGGATGGATGAACAAGAAGTCGAGGCTTGACGCACACCGTACTACGTAGGCTTTGAGAGCATTCATGGGGCACAGGGCGATAGAGATGAGCGGTGGCATGTGGGTGATGGTCTGGTTTTTGTACAAGAACTTGTTGGCGGTCAGTACGAGTGCGCATGGAGGGTTCTTGGAGATATGTAGTCCCGTGCGTGGCATGGCTGCAATCGCAGTTACCTTGTTCGCTGCTGCTAAAGCGACGAGAAACAGATTCTTCTGAAAGAGTGCCATTACTGACGCCGTCTGAGTATCGAGGCGAGGGGAGGCGAGTATGTCGAGGACTGGCTCCTGCTTCCACTGTGGTACGAAACGCTTTTGCGTTTTTTTTCTTGAAACTGATCCCTCGCCAGTTCCTCAAAGATCTACTCTTGGGTCGTGACTCCAAACCCGTGCAGGAGTGGCGTATGAAGCGCATTCCTGTAAACCAAAATGGTGCGCGGGTCGAGCTGCCTCTGCCTGCCGGTATAAGCCACGCCCAGACGCTTTGGTATTGGCGTTGGGTCGATGGTCTGTGTGTGTTGACCAGAGTGTCTGCCAGCGATTTATTGAATTTGATCGTGAGAACCCTTTTAAGAAATTGAATGCGAGATAACAAGAGAGGGGTCGTGAAGTTAGAGGTACCGCCTTGTCCTCGACGCGCTGGAACACGTCGAGGGCGAGCGAAACCTCGCGGAAGGACGCGATGACTTGTGGCCACCACAGTGCATTGGAGTGGTCGGGCACCACGAGGACGCCGCTGTAGCGGTCCGTTTCGAGCTTGTGGAGTACCTGGGTGATCAGGTTGTATGGAGCAAAGAGGTATATTTCCGTCCATTGATTCCAGTCGGACTGGAGAGAATCCACTAAAGCTGCTCGCGGGTGAGGATAAGGAGCTGCAAATAGCTGGAGCTTGTGGTTTCCTGGGTGTGCGAAGAGGTATATTTGCATGGCACCGCGCCGGATTGAGAGGCGATGGAGACGTAAGAGTTGAGAAGCCCAGACGTTCTGCGATCCGGGAAGGTAGGTTGCGAGAAGAGCTAGGTGACGATGTTGGAGGATTCTGAGGAGTTGCGCTCCGATCTTCTGTAACGCCGGCGCTTTGCTGGAGCCCGAGTGATTGACCATGACTACAGCTGCTATGTTTTCTGACAACACTCGGACTGTGGTGCGGAGCCGATGTGCTCGTGTCTGCAGACCACGGATGATGGCCAGCGACTACTTCGGCGTAATATGGGGTTTGCGTTCCATTGCTGACCAGCAGCCGTACGACTGCTTGTCGCTGCAGCAGACTGCCCCCCCCACGCTTCGTCTGATGCGTCCGTCCACAGTAGATGCTCCGGTGGAGGCATTGCGAACGGGACGTGGGAGTGAAGGAAGTCATCGCTGCTCCAGTGCGTACTGCAATGCGGTAATAGAGGTTGAGAGCGGTGGGCTTGCTGGATAAGCGCAGGGACCGTGCTGCTAGTACCGCGTCGTTGAAAAAGTGGCGAGCGTGACGCAGGTAAGGTGTAAGGAAATTTGATGAGACCGAGGAAAGTCCGATGCTGTTGAAGGGAGAGAGTTCCACGGGATAGTGTATCTGTGGCCATGTCCCTGCAGCGGTCGATGTGCTGTAAGGTCGGGGCGATGGATCCGACCTTTCCGTTTAGAGTCATTCCCAGGAAGTCCATCTGCTGGGTGGGTTCCAGAATAGACTTTGCCAGGTGGATGTGGAAGCCTAGCTTGAGGAGAAGGGCGCTGGCTGTCTGCGTGTTGAGCCGGCACTGATGTGCTGTTGGTGCCTAGAGTAGCCAGTCGTCGATGCAGAAGGCCGCGTTTATCCCTTGTTGGTGGAGTAAGCGGAGGGGTAGTTTCGCGACCGTTGGAAAGATATTCGGTCCCAGGTTGAGGCCGAGTGGAAGGGCCGCGAAAAAGTACAGCTGGCCTCGTAGTTTGAAGGCCAGGTGCTTTTGGAATCTGGGGTGTATTGAGCCGTGCGGGAAAGCGTCCTTTATGTCCAATTTGGTGAACCAAAGAGGATGTTTCAGTTCGGCCCGTTTTCTTTGCGGGCTGGACATGCGGAACGTGGTTACCGGGATGTAGTGGTTGAGCTTGGAGAGGTCGATCACTAAGCGGTCCCCTCCTGAGGCCTTGGGAACCGCAAAGATGCGAGAGACGAAGGCTGATTGTTTGGGTATCGCCTAGACGATACCTTTCCACAGAAAGTCGAGCACTAGGAGTGTAGGAACGTCCTCGTGTTGACGGTGTGAGACCGCGTAATCGAGGGGAGGGGGTTGTGGCGCCCATCTCCAGGAGAGGCCTTTGGAAAGTATGCACCTGACCGGAGGCGTGGCCGCGCTCCAGTGTGCTAAACGTCTCCTGAGGGCCGCCAGAACGGCGTCAGTACGTATGGAAAGGAGGGCGGTCCCGCTCTCCGTAGTCCCCCGTGGACTTGGTGCGGGGGGGGGGCAGGTCGTTTAGCTGTTGGACCTCCCCGACCTTCTCCCCTTTGGACCCTCTGGTCCCGTCTCCGGGCCCAAGAGGTAGTGGGGAGTTGGGCGCCTGAACCTGTATGTGAGCTACTGGGTCCCCCGTGCCTTCCTTGGGGTTGCATGACTCCGTGCCGGGACGCTTGGCGGTCACTGTGAGATGCTTGTCGACCGCAGTGGGGTAGAAAATTTTTTCTCGCGACCCCGCCTTGGCTACGAAAGGAACACGGAGGGGCACTACGTTGGCCACGAAAAGCACCATGCGCGAACCCCGTATGGGGTGGCTGTGAAGCCAGAAGTGGAGGAGGCCTGTGGTGCACGGGTTGTGAAGCCGGAAGAGGAGGGGGCCGTAAAGGAGATAATTTGTGTTTTGCTGCGGAAGGTTTCATGCGCCTGGAAAGCATTTAAGATCGCCTCATTGGTAAAGAGTAGGGGTCCAAAAACCGATCCTGCTAGAAGGGCTTCGCGAACCGACTGGAGCCAGTCGTTTCAGAGTCTGAAGGCGAATTTTGTGCCTCCACTGAGAAGTCGCGATTAGGAAAACGACGAGAAGTTTGTGGATGGAGCCTGTGGCGATTTCCGATAAATAACGCAGTGACTGTGGTGTAACTTGTGTGCCGTCTATTAAGACGGGATCACGGATGCGAGCCAGAAGCCTCGTCTCGACGCGCCGAGTAAGTAGCCCCGCAGGTCCTGAGCGACCTGAGAGCGCAGCTGGAGATCCCTCGCACGTACTTCTGAAGGAATGTGATCGACAGGGAAGGCGATCTTGTTCATGTTGCCCTCGGAGTGGGCCCTTGGAGGTAGTGTTGGAGCATTTGCGAATTCCAGCAGGGCACTGCACGTGGGGCAGTCCGATGTGAGTGCAAAGTGAACATTTGACTAGGAGTTAATACCCGTTAGTGCCGACATGGTAGGCAGGGCGTCATTAATTTGCGTGAGGAGTTTCGGGAGGGCATTTGGAATGCGTTTCATATTGAACCGTCCGTCCTCCCTGATGGGTTTTCCTCGATTGGCTGGTTGCTCGATGGTAAAGATACCCTCAAGGGGGCAAAAAAGGGGAGGGCATCCGGACGAGGCTCTGAACTAGGGAGCTCGTTATGTTGATAAGGTTATGGGGTGGTTCTGTGGTGTAGACCAAATAGTCGCAGCTCACAAGCACCTCCGCAAACGTCGCACTTGAGGGGGGCACATACCACTTCTCCTCTGTGGTTGGGGAAGGGGGTTGGATCTGGTCCTCGTCATCAGGGATCTCGAGAGGGAGTGCCCATGAGCACGGCCGCAAACGTGGCGGTTGAGAGGGGATCGGAGCGGTCTGTAGCTGTGAAAGCTGCCCGTCTGCCCCCGCTAAAAGTGTGTGGCGATTTCTGACGAGGTGCGGTGGTTGGAGTGCGCGGAAAGTGGGTAGGGGGGGAGGGCTGGTAGCGTTCCCCTTGTATATATGCCTCCCCCCCGCTCTGTTGGGGTTTGAGGTCGGCCCATCCGTCCTCCGCCTTCTCACCTTCTGCGACATAGGGTTCCTATTCGTACCCCGCATTGTCCTGGAATTTTCACTGTTCCCTTAACCGCGTTTTACTGATATCACTGGCTGGTCCCTAGTTTGTATAGAGTATAACAGACATTAGGCCGCATCCCCCAGAAAGGGGGGTGGCCGACGGCAAGGCGCACCTTACACCCTCATACGCTCACACTCACACAACTTAGCCCTTTTGTGCTAAAGGGTCCGGCCGGTAGCTCCTCAACTTACACTCTGGGTCCCGAGTGCAGTCCGCGAACCGTCGTCAGCAGCAGAGCCCGACAGTTTTCACCGGTTTACCCCCGCCGCGTCATAATGACCGGGCCCCCCCCACCCACGCCCATCCCGACAGCGGGATGCCAAGGGCGGGAAAGCACATCAGAGCAGCGTCAAAATCAACCATTCACAATCATTCTCCACTCACCCCTGTTCATTGCACGCTCTCTCGCTACCTCCACATTCATGTCTCTCCTTCCTAACGCCTGCTTCAGACCATCCATCCACCCAAACTTAGGTCTACCTCTAGGCCTGCGACCACTCGCTTCCGCATTCATCACCCTTTTCACCAATCTCCCTTCATCCATCCTCTTCATGTGCCCGAACCATCTGTACACGCGAATCCACTCTGTTCTCTAACTTCTTCACCATCCCTGTTCTGCTTCGAACCACGTTTTGGTGATCCGGTCTCTCAGCGTTACTCCAGCCATGCTCCTCAAACACTTCATCTCGAAAACATTCAACCTTCTTCTCTCCTCTGCTCTCACCCCCCAAGCCTCAGCTCCGTAGA
Organism: Gammarus roeselii; assembly: GCA_016164225.1. NCBI lineage: Eukaryota > Metazoa > Arthropoda > Malacostraca > Amphipoda > Gammaridae > Gammarus > Gammarus roeselii. Next base: position 10,080 of record SDVV010009197.1, read on the forward strand.
GTACGGTTGGGACAACAACACCCTCACACAGCCCTCTCTTTGCTTCCATCCCCAACACTTTACATCCCTCCTTCACTCGCGCCTTCACTTCAGTTTCCACTAGTTCAGTTTCCTCCACATGGGAGCCCAGATACTTAGAAAACTGAACTTCCTCCAAGAGTTTTCCATTTAGGGTGACACTAATTTTGCTCGCATCGACATCCCTAGAGCATCTCATTACTTTACTCTTACCCACGTTCACGCGAAGCTTCCTCCTCTCACACACTCTACCAAACTCAGACACTAGCCTACATAGCTTCTCCTCTGAATCCGCAACCAGGGCCGTATCATCATCAGCAAATAGCAACTGGCTCAACTGCCAACTCCGCCCACTCGCTTCCAACAATTCCAAGCCACGACCCAGCACACTCGCGTTCACCTCCCTGACCACTCCATCCATATAGAGGTTGAACAGCCAGGAGGACATCACGCAGCCTTGTCTCAGTCCCACTTTCATTGTGAACGAATCACTCACCTCGCTTCCCACTCTGACACATGCTCGGCTGTCAGCATAGAAACTCTGCACTGCTTTCAACAGATGTCCGCCCACTCCATACAAACGCAACACCCTCCACAGCGCCTCCCTGTCAATTCTGTCGTATGCCTTCTCCAGATCCATGAAGGCCCAGAACACATCCTTTCCTTTGGCAAGGTACTTCTCACATACCTGTCACACTTCAAAAATCTGATTGGTACACCCTCTAGCACTCCTAAAGCCACACTGTTCCTCTTTAATTGCGCAGTCCGTACAGTCCCTAATCCTTTTGATCAGCACTCTCCCGTACACCTAACCAACCACACATAACAGACTGATACCTCTCGAGTTGCAGCATTCATTTTTATCTCCTTTGCCCTTATATAGCGGAACAATGCAGGCACTGCGCCACTCACTCGGTACCACGCCTGCCGCAAAACACAAGTTCAATAACGTCACCAACCATTCGACAATCGTTACTCCACCCTTCTTCAGGCACTCGGTCGCAAATCCATCCAAACCAGGGGCTTTTCCTGCTTTCATCACGTCCACCGCCTCTTGTACCTCTCCTTCTTCTTCATGATCCGCAATTTTGTCATCTGAAGTAACGCAAGTGCATTTGTGCGAGAGTTCATGTCTCTGATTTCGTGAAAGAAAAAAATCCAGAGTGTTCCCGTTAACGCGTGCACGGACCATATGTAATTTCTGTAACCGACTTGACCCTCGTAGCTGAGATTTTTTGTATTTTGAAGGTGTTCTGTAGCTGATCTAGACCGCGTGGCTATAAGCCTTGTGACGCCAAGCTGTTGGAGTTGATCTGATCCGTGGAGTTGTAGACCGTGTACCAATTTTGACGATACTATCTGTGCGCACTGACGTGCATACATATTACTCTTGAGGATCTAAATGATTAAAAACGGAGATCCTATTCGTCTAAATGTATTTCTCGTGAGCACAAGCGTGCGTCTGACAATACTGAAATTTTTATAATGTTCTATCTTTTACAACGTTGTTCATCTCGTACACCGAGGTGTGCGAGCCTACTGGAATCCATGTTATCTAAAATTTTGTTATCATTTGTTATCTAAAATAATGTTAATATATTTGTGCGAGAGTTCCTGTTTGTGATTCAGTGAATACGTGTTTTTTCAGACCATGCTCGCTCGCGCGAGCGCGGACCATATGTAATTTTTTTTCTGTTGTTGACCTTTACCGCGTAACTATAAACCTTATGATGCGTTGCGGTTGGAGTTGATCTAATCCGTGAAGCCGTGAACCTTGTAGCATTTTTTTCAACATGTACGCATTGACGTGCGTACATGTTACTCCTGAGTTTCTGAGGAGTTGGAGGCGGGGATTCGTTTCGTCTGTAACTGAACTAGACCGCGTAGCTGTAAACATTGTGTTGCGTTGGTGTCGGAGCTTACTTCGTCCGTGTAGCCGTAAACCTTGTACCAATCTCGACGATGCTGCCTGTACGCACTAGCGCGCATGCATATCACTTATGAAGTTCTAAATGATTGCAAGCGGAGGTCCGTTTCGTCTAAATGTTTTTGTTGTGCGCACCAACGTGCGTTTGACACGACTAAAATTTTCAAAATGTTCTAACTTTGACATCGTTGGTTTTCTCGCACGCTGAGGCGTGCTAGCCTATTGGAATCCACGATCGTCGAGCCCGACGGGGGAGCCTGTTACGACTCACGTTGAGGAAATGAGGCTCAAATCAAATCAACACCTCTCTTCAAAAGCTAGTATTTATTACCCTAAGATCACTCAACCAAATCGTGAGATCGCCTCGGAATATTCTTCAACGGATCTTAACGTTGGCATCTTTGAAATGAACAGAAACATTCGATAACGTAGATAGCAATGCCGCATCCGGGCCTGAAGACATCTCAGCTATTGCATTGAAACAATGCTCGCAGGTACTGTCAAGACCACTACAATTGTTGTGGCTGTAGTCCTTGGACACCTCTGAAATTCCACAAATGATGAATCATGCTGCCATCTTCTTTCTAACAAATTGAGGCAGCCTCACAAACAAGCCCATCAAATTACAGACCCAGCTCCTTTGATATCACACGTATTCAAAATATTTGAAAGATTAACGAATTGATAGGAAATGTCAATGTCTCACCTTGAAGCAACATGGTTTCTGAAGTAAAAATTGGGTTGGATGGATGATTATTCATTTTATAGATCATTAACACTTTACTTTAGTATTTCTTCTTGCTTGGGCTCTATTATTTTTCTCTGCCCTTTTTTCATGGTGATACATTTTGAATTGGTTATTATTATATGTATCGAGGTTGGTTGAGACAAGGTGACCCAGGGAGGGGAGGTTTTCGTGGGACTCGGGGTTTCGGGAACCCGGGGGACTTGGGAGACCAGGTGGATTTGGGGCGATCCACTTGGACCTATCTGGAGCCCTTTGGGACACCCTTGAGACCCTTTAGGACCCTTTTGAGAAACTGCGGGACCCTTTAGAGGCCTCTCTGAATCCTGGAACCTCTGCTCCCCCCTCCCAGCGCTGTAAGACCCATACACAGAAGGATGTTTATGTGAGATGCTTGAGTGGAACAAATAACCATTACAGTCCGCGAATTGCAGGCGCAGGGGGCGAAGGTCACGTCGAGGCTGGTCGAGGTGCGTCGAGATCAGTTGAAACATGTTGAGGCGAGTCGAGTTGGTCGCGACGAGCCGAAACTGGCCGAAATGACTCGAGACAAGCCGAGATGAGCTGAGGCGAGGGGTCTCAGGGGCTCTGGGAGCTCGGGAAGACCCGGGGGACATGGGTCACCCTCCGGGATTCATCGGGCTCTTTTGCGACCCAAGGGACTAATGCCTCTCCCCCCCGCCCTATCCCCTTAAACAATCAGTGCGAAATCAATAATCAGAGCAGTTTTTCTGCTCATGACGAGCCTGCTCTTGCTTTCTTGTTCACGATCCATAATATCATAACGCTGGAGTATTTGTGCGGGAGTTCGTGTTTGTGATTTTGTAAATGGGTATTTTTTCTTCAGTCTGTGCTCGCTCGCGCGTGCACGGACCATATGCAGTTTCTGGGGTTGACCTGGACTGCGCAGCTATAAAACCTTGTGACGTGACGCGTTGCGGTTGGAGTCAATCTAATCCGTGAAGCCATAGACCTTGTACCAATTCTTGTATTTCTGAGTGGTTGGAGGCGGGGATTGAGGCTCTGGTGGAAATGAGGCTCAAATCAAATCAAAATCCGAAGTTAAGGAGCACCTTAGTTCAACTACTGAAGCACTAAGATGAAATAGTCAATGATTTTGTTGTGGATCAAATTTGGTTTTGATTCATCTAGATTTTGCCAGAGCCTTTGACAATGTAGCTATATCACAATATATTGTTTTCTAAACTACATAACGCTGAGATCAAATGAAATGTTTATGACTGGATCAACAAGGCAGACACCAAAGTGTGGTAGTAAATGTGGCAAACTTTGCACCAGTGGAAGTCCTTAGTGGGGTCCCCCAAAAACGTTGTGCGTGGCCCTCTGCTTTTCTCAGTAATGGCTGCTGAGCTGAACCAAAGCGGTCCACCCTTCATCTGTCTCCTACTTTGCAGACCTTCCTAGAAGCCTAGGCATAGTGAAGGAAACAATACATTTGGAAAATGTTCAAACTGATCTAAACAATGTCTTTAAGTGGTCTGGCGAACACGTTTTTAAATTTGAATTTTTCAGATTGAGCAAAAAAGGCTGACCTTAAAACAGTCCATGTATCATTAAAACAGGAATTCAGCTATTAGTGTAAAAAAGCATGCACGATTCAGGCATACCATTGCGAAGCAATGCATTATTCGCTGAATGAATGGCAACGGTCGAGATTACTGGCAGAAAACAGTGCTCCTAGGCTATGAGAATCTCCCCTATCTGGGGATAAAAGAACTGTTGACTCCTTGGAAACAACAAAAGTAAATTAGCTCTGAACTATTACTCTCCTCCCTGGTTCACAAACAAACTGAAAGAAGCTCAACCTTACAAATGTCTCGGGTGGCTAAAATTTGTTGTCATGAAAACTTGAAGGTTATTCTCAGTCCTAAGACGTTTTGAAATATTATGATCGTCGCGTATGGAAAATTCTAAAAGGTCACTCGGTCAATGTCAGCTGAAAATTGTACCATAAGTTTCAAAGAATAACCAAGCAAGGATTAGCAGAATATGTTACTTACAGGTATCATAACTGACAGGCGGCAAAAGGATACAAACCGTAGCCTTTAACAGACACGTGCAGAGCACCGTCGTTACTCAATCAGCCACCGAAAACGCCTTGAGGTTCAAACGCCAATTGGACGAGTACCTTAGCAATTTAGCTATGTTCCTGATCAACCTCTTCTCAAACGTATTGCTGACCCGTAATCCGACTGCCGAATGTGTCCGTGACATGCAAATGCTGACGTCACAGCACAAGCTGAGTATGTCTTCACTGCCGTGGGTCAGATGGCAGCTACGCTGTGATCCAATATAACAAGCGAAAAGTCTCCAAGTATCCAAGCTAACACAGCCAGTCCAACGATCGCTCCCGCACTTGAGGCGAGTAGACCTAACTGTGAACCCATTGATGCCCAGGTGGACTCCGCGAAGGAGGTAAACTAACACAGCCAGTCCAACGCTCACTCCCGCACTAGAGGCGAGTGGACCTAACTGTGAACCCATTGCTGCCCAGGTGGACTCCGCGAAGGAGGTAAACCAACACAGCCAGTCCAACGCTCGCTCCCGCACTAGAGGCGAGTGGACCTAACAATGAACCCATTGTTTCCCAGGGGGACTCCGTGAAGGAGGCTACTCCCTCTATTGACCACACGACGAGCCCCTCCCCTGCATAAGCGAACAAACGAAGAGAAGTCTAGACCTCCGGCGACGACATGGAGGTGCTCGATACTCAACTAGCACCAAGCATAAAGACATGTTGCAGTTCACGAACAGCAGATTGTCTCACTGAAAACGCAGACGGACTTATGTCTATCTTGACCAAGCAAAGAACGCGGAAACTAGGACCGGTTCAGAGAGCTATGTACGAAACTGACAATTTGGTTGAAGTATTATTCAAGTACGCACTAGCGTGCATAGATATCCCAATAAAAATTCTGAATAATTTTAATTTCTATAAAGTCCTTGTTTACCCACCTCTAAAATGCGCGTCTATGAGAATTGATGACGTTCGCCCTACAGGTAGCTACGGGGTAGCTCACTAAGGCTCACTTCAGCGCTCTGGTGGCGACGAGCTCCTCAGTTTGATCTATATGAGGGACATTGATAACGCCTTCCAAGACATCTGACTTGAATTGGTACGGTATATTTTGCTTCAAATGCATATCATCTTGAAAAATAACACTCGTAGATACATTTTGGAGTTAATTTATCAAGCAGTTGAGAAGTTATGGTTACTTGGTCAATAGGTACCCTATTGTGATCGGCATTGTCTTGCTTCCGCAGTTCGTTGAAACGCCTAGTGTATCAGCAGCACGGGCAGCATTTCAACAGAGTTTCGATGGCCAGCTAGGCCAATAATGCAACCATTGGGAAGTGTTATTTTTTTACATAAGTACACGTTACCTGAAACATGAGTTCGCTGGGTCTACACTCCTCACCTCCAACACTCCCACCAAACGACTACACTTCCCCTAGTGTGAGCATCAATGCCATCCCTCTTGCTGCCTCGTCACAAAGTGGCTTTCCAGCTGGTGATCAATCCTTCCCAACACCTCCTGTTCCTTCACATAAGACTCAAGCTGCCCTTCCTCCTGGTGGGGCGGATGGCAGGGCAGCCTCCCCCACCACACACCATCGTAGAGTGGCAGGTGCAGTGGGTGTCCCTTCTTCAGCAGCGGCAGTGCTTCGCTCTGCACAGAAGGATGCCAGCTTCGTGCAGCAGTTGAACTCTGCTCTGGCGGACGTGGTTCATAGAACAGCAGGTGAGAGAACACTTTAAAATCCGACTTGTGGGAAACGTTATTTACTTTTTGATTCATCGGGATGCAGTTCTCAATTAAAATGTTTTACCTGAAGTCATGGCCAATATAACTTTTAGGTGTGTATGGTATTTGGATAGCATCGTTTTTTCTGGTGGAATGTTGTTGCAATATCTGCTGAGTGCACGTGGTACCTCTATGGGCACGAGCGCTCTTAGTATAAATATTATATACCAAAGAGAACATCATTGGCTCTCAAGGCCAATTTCACCTTGATGTTTGCTAAAATA
>SDVV010009198.1:0-16820 GCA_016164225.1 Gammarus roeselii
GACTGAATCATTTCTAGAGAATAACCACTTAAGAGTACAATGAACTCATTCGATTCTTGATTGCTGGATTCGTAGCGGGGGGGGGGGGAGATATTTTGTCGTTTATTTTTTGTTCATTTATCACTATATATTATTTTATAGGAAAAGTGTGGCAGTATGGTTTTATGACTCAATTTGCAGCCTTAGTGTGCGATCGACCCTGTATGGTACCAACCTGATATTGAATTTTTAGGCAATGTTCTGTGTTTTCCATCTATTTATTTCATACGTATATATTATCTATAAGAATAGTTTGGATTATTAGTCAGGTAGTTTGCGGGTAAATTGGATGCACTCCTGGAAAATTATGTGAGTTTGCTCATGCCTGTTCTTTGTCTTATAAATTTGTTTCCGTGGCACGTTTGCTACGTTGTGAGTGTATGTATCGTTATATATTTATGGATGGTTTATTGTTTCTATATATTTTTTTGTGTGGACATATTTGTTGGTATTCTTATCTAGTTCTGGTACATTTGACTCATTCGGAGGTTGTTTGGTGAATTTTTAGCCGTTAGGGGGTTGGGATATTTTTGTCTGTTATGTTCATCTATCACTATATATACTGTAATTAGGATTAGTGTGGAAGGTATGTCTTATATCTCAATTTACAGCCTAAGTGTGCGATATTGAATTTTAGGCAATGTTTTGCATCTTCCACATTATTTCAGGCATAATTGGTAGGTTGTTGCATCGTTTTGGTATTTTTTATATGTGTATATGACATTCTGTTACGATTAAGCCTTGGTTACTTTAGTTAAAGAGATGTTAATTTAACCCTGTTTTGGACTGAGTTGAGACTAGTTTCATTAGATTTTGTATGTACTATACCGTATTTACTATAGGTTTCAGTTGTGTCGCTCGTATGTCTTGGTAACTTATTCAAATTTCTTGTTTGTTTGGTTAAATACTAGTTTATTCTCGTTCATCACGTTTTTAATGTATGTTTTGGGTATGGTAGAGAACTAATCTTCTTGCTTTGTTATAACTCGTGAGTTTTAGTATAGGTCTTTCAGTTTTGTATGTTCTCTGTTGAATTTCCATCTTCAATGCAATCTGGTGGATATTTATACAATTTTAGGATATATTACGTGTGTATCTGCAATATAGAACATTATTTCAGGTATAATTTAGTCACACACAATGTTGTTCGTTTTTAGTGTTATATATCTTCTTTCATCCTGATACAATATTTGACGTGGTTATTATAGATATAGAACAGACGTTTTGTTACAACTTGGTCATGCTGTTAGGGTATTATATGTTTATTGTACGACTATTCTTCAATATTTGGGAGGAGTTAGAGAGTTCCCTAGGCAAAAGATCGTTCTGTTTATGCTTGTTTGTATAAATAGACCGATTTATTAGGATGGATACCATAATGTATTACACTTTTTATGGGAAGTATAGCAGAGTAGAGCATCTTATTTAGCTATTTTATATATCTTGTTTTTGTAAGTTATTTTTTTTCCATGATAATCATAGGAATGTATGTTTAAGAGGTGTAAGTCCGTACTGCATCTTTGTGGAATTTTTGTAATTGAACCCTAGCACGTGTATAGTGTAACGTTTAGAAGACGATTTCCTGTATGAAGGGGTCCTAGTGTAGGGGTGGTTAACACTCTTTGGTTGTCATTTTGGAGTTCATTCATGTTCAACATGAATTATGTATGGCCTTGTCGATGTCGATCTTAAGTTCCATGAGTTTGTTAGTGAGGATACGCAACATACGCATTGTAGTTGTGGTGTACTAAAATTGTTAGTGAACAGAGGCCTAGCTTTTTATGGTCACACACTCTCTGAGACTCATTCTTGACCACTGTACATATGTCTAGATTTTGATTATGTCCAGGATGTGTCTTCGTTCGAGGCTGTTCAGAGACGATGGGTTAACAGATGCATGGTACGTTAGGGCATCGTATCATGACTGTGTGTTTCCTCTAAATTTGTTATATTTCAGTGGTAGATTGCTGAGAAGTGACCTAGTAAAGCATTGTAGAGTTTATTTCTATGACACAGTGGGCATTGATTTTGTACTGCTAGAGCCATAGCATCAGTTAGGTCTAGGAATTTATTATAGATTTGAATGGTATCGTAGTAAAAATAACATTATTCTCATGATCTCGCTGTTAAATGTCAGATATTTTCAGTAGGGCTGTTATGTTAGTATATGATCTTAGTCGTGAACCAGATCACGTGGGATACTGGACTAGGATTTGTCATCTGGGTGTGGAAGGATTCACCGTATATAATAGTTAATCATTATTGCTAAGGGTAGAGTAGAGAATCTTATTTAGCTATTTTATAGTTCTTGTTTTACATTTTTCGCATAATTTTACGGATTGTTGGGTATAAAATACGCTTAATTGGATGTAATTCTTCAAAAATTTGGTGTATTTCTCCTCTCGACATTGGATTTGGGTCCGGTTCCATGTTGCCTTGGAGAACTAATCTACCGGATTTGTGTTGAGTGTTAGTGTTGAAATTCTTCAATAATTGAATGTACATCTCAATTGTGTTATCCAATCGATGGTCTTTACTTGATGCTTATTTCCCGCAAGTCCTACTTATAAATATGTTTGTATTTCATTTGCAGTTTAGACACTTAGAAGTTTATGATTAATTCAGGCTTTTGTTATGAGACTGCGTTCCAATTCAGAATATTTGACTTTTTCGATCATTCACCAGATCCACTTTAACATTTTTCACTATAGGTCTGTAATGATGGCCTTAATCCTAACTCATCCTAACCTAAGATTACCAAGTATTGCATATTATTCTCCGTTTCATACTTATCTTAGGTACTTCTTCATTGATTTAAGCTTTATTCTTATCAAATCTATCCACTTGACTCACTTGTTTTACCAATCTTTAGCAGATTGTATGCCTACATTTATATATATTTTTTTCACTTTGCTTGTTACAAGTCCAGGAATATCGACCAGTTTCGAGAAATGTTAGGTCATCGCTGGTTAGTACACTGTAGAGTTCAAAGCGTTTATGTAAGCTTACCCCATACGTCAGTGAGTGTTACGAGTGTTAAAGTGTTAGCAAGGTTTATGTTTGGTTTTACTGTTAAAATAAGATTTTTTTTAGTGTTGGACGTGTTGCTCCTACCATTTTCGTCTATTATATCAGATATTGAATAAATCCACTCTAACAATTTTTCATACAGATCTGTGATGTAAGGTCCACAGTCAACAAGATCTAGGCTATAAACCATATCTAAGGTACATATATAGCTAAATATATATCAATGTACGACAACATAGATCAAATATCAATGAATGCAAAAAGGATTACCATACAATGACAAATACATTATTATCTAGGCAACTTAACCTATTCTATCCAATAGTTATGTATTTTAATCAAGTTTGATGGTTATGTATGATATTGATTTATATGAAACTCCACTTGTGGCTGTATATTTATCATATCAAAAGCAGTTGAATACATTTTCCCCAATTTGATCCAGCAAAAATCCTTCTGCAGATGCTTAGATTCTAGAATTTTATCGATATCTTTGTTACAAGTTCGGATGAGACTCAGCAGGTAGGATCCTAGAGAACTAATGCACTTCAAATTTGTTACATAGTTTAACGTGGAGCAGTTATACGCGATGTTAGGTTCAAGGATCTAGTCATTCTAACCAATTTAACCAATAATTATATATTTTTATTCAAGTTTAATGGATATGTATGATATTTAATCATTATTTTGTGCGATGCACATATCCAATCCTTTCCACACGGCTCTATTTTCCGTAGTTTTCTTCTAATGTCACACACCAGGTACACACATACATGCATTGTACGCATATTCAGTACCGGGCCCGATATAATGACGTCGTATACAGGGATAGTTACCGATACAATGTAGACACACACATACACACATTTTGATTGCATATACAGGATCGGTTAACATCTGAGGCACTTAACCTCTGATATATGTTTTTTTCCATTAGAACAAAATCCCTTGTTATTATTACAAGATATTTAATGTGGACCACCTTCACGTCATGCTAGGTGAAAAGAACTAAGCATCTTAACCTATCCTAACCTTTTCTAACCAGGAATTATATAGTATCGATCGAGTTTTCGTGCATAAATTTGATACTTTTTTATCGATTTATGATATATTCATTTCCATCCTTTCCGCTTGACTCTACATTTTGATCTATTCTATTCACACTCATCAAAACCTGACCTAACCTAACTTTATGCATGGTGTTCGGTCATCGCTATATACATATGAAGCTCTCCAAATGACTCTAAATATCACTTTAACGTATATACTATTTTTTAGTCACTCTCATCCCACATAAGTTAGCAGAGAGGACCCATATTCAAACTTAGATGGTTCGAATGTTACGGGTAATTCAAATTATTTTTGATTTTGACACAATTCTACGTCACTTTAACATGTTATACACACCCGTCATAATCTAAACTGACCTTACGTACGGTATTCAGTCAATAATATATACATATGAACCGCTCCAGACAACTCTAAATATCACTCTAACATACATGTTATTTATTTTGTTGTCACTCCCTAGTCATGTATGTTACCAGAGACTCCCCCATTTTCAAACTTGGATGGATTGAGTGCTACAAGTATTTCAAATTTGTATTCAGTTTCATACAAACGAACACATAGTCTCACACCATGTTTTTCTTATTTTTCTTCAATATCTCCACTTAACTCAACAACCTTTGACAACTTGTCAAAAGGTAGCTGGCTACCGAGAATGGAGTCAGTGATACGTTGAGATCAAGCGGAGACACACGTTTCGTTATAGAATAAACAAAAAATGAACATTCATATCTCAAAATTTTGTTTACAAGTGCTGGAAGAAGAAATCTCCGAAGATGATATGAGTGGGTTCGAATAAATGTTGACTAGTGTTGAAAATAACAGTTATCTCAGAATGGACAAACAAGTCTCATAACAGAAGCCTATATTAATCAAAAACTTTCAAGTGTCTAAACTGCAAACGAAATACAAACATTTATATAAGTAAGACTTGCGGGAAATAAGCATCGAGTAAAGACCATCGATTGGCTAACACAATTGAGATGTACATTCAATCATTGAAGAGTTTCAACACTAACAATCAACACAAATCCGGTAGATAAGTTCTCCAAGGCAACATGGAACCGGACCCAAATCCAATGTCGAGAGGGGAAACACACCAAATTTTTGAAGCATTACATCCAATTAAGCGTATTTTATACCTTACATTCTGTAAAATTGTGCGAAAAATGTAAAACAAGAACTATAAAATAGCTAAATAAGATTCTCTACTCTACCCTAAGCAATAATGATTAACTATTTTATACGGTGAATCCTACCACACCCAGATGACAAATCCTAGTCCAGTATCCCACGTGATCTGGTTCATGACTAAGATCATATGCTAACATAACAGCCATACTAAAAATATCTGACATTTAACAGCGAGTTCATGCGAATAATGTTATTTATACTACGATACCATTCAAATCTATATTTTCCTTCATCGGTTAGCTTACAAAGAAAAACGAATGAAGGAGTTACTGCAGGAGTAAGTAAAGCTTAGAGCAAGGGTACTGATTAATACAATCGGATAAAAATAACAATAAACTAATTGAATCTATGCTACGTGTAAATTGATCGACAGCGAGCAACGTAGAAACTGATATCGTGGTTGAAAATTTATCATGAAGGTGTCTGGAAAGTGGGGCTTTTTAATATATAATACTTCATATCAGTTATTATCAATAAAATTTCTATAAATGTATGTTTGTCAAAACCCACCAAAAAACATTCAGAGGACACAGCATTGAAAAATACATAAATGCAACGAAGTTGAAACACCCCCCCAAGCATTGAAATTGCTAATACCCCTATGTAAATATGTAACCTGTTAACATGTATAAGCTTTCCGCTCACTGACCCCCGTCCTACCCTACGCCCCTCGCCCCCCGTTTCTGTGCGAACCTCCGTACGGCCGCTTGAGTCAAGGTTGCAGCATCGCGCCCTACCCCCCCGCCCACCAAAATGACTCTAGAATGCCGTTCTTGCGGTACTTTACACTACTGTAGACCATCCACGGAGGTTGAACCCAGCATCACCCAAGATTTTCTCGGATGAACCATAGATTTACTTTAACTCCGCCTTCATTGATGCAGTGATCAAGAGGTTATCAACATAGATATTCCTTTTGATCTTGTCTGAAATGTCCCTTTGCCCATCAAACTTTTTCAAGTGGTGTTCGATAATGACATCCAGAATGAACTGAGAGCAGGTGGCTCTAAAAGAATTACCTTGAAGCGATAAGTGTCAATGGGGCTGTCAGGATCATTGGGATCTCTGGGCCACAGAAATCTTGTAAAAGCTGTCCTGCTCATCGAACCCTACCATCAAGAATGCCTTTGCAATTTCAGAACAGGCTGCTAACGACCCCAATATGAATCGCATCAATATCTGATGCAGCTCCGGGACCATGGATGGTCCTGGGTAGAAACAATCAATAAGATTTACTGCATCATTATGTGGTTTTGCTGAACAATCAAAAACCACACGCACCGGTGTTGTTGGAGATTCCTTTCTCACAGCATGGTGAGGTAGGTAGGGGCATACTTCTGGTGACTTCATGTCGCTTATTCTTTCAATGAAGCCTCTTTGTTGTTGCTCTCTCATCACACAGACATAGTCTTTCAACAGTTCAGGTTATAATCTCAGACGCTTTAGATTGCTCACCAGCCTCCCTTGGACCGAACGGTAATTCATCGGCAGTGTGGGATGAGCCCATTTCCATGGCAATCTGGCCACATACTTGCCCTCTGAGAATCGGATGCTGTTAAAAAATTGCTCAAGAGCTGCTTTATCCTCAAGGTGTGCTTCTTCCTGTGTTATCCTATTGTGTCGAATCACCACAATAGGTCAACATCTTTCTCTGCTTCCTTGTCTGATACTGCTACTTCAAGTGCAGTTATCACATTGATTTGAGTGTTGTCTTGAAATTCTTTTATTGGACCAGACAGTAGGTCTCCTAACATTGAAGATATTATTATTTTTCCTTCATCCTGTTTTTCAGGGAAAACAAAATTATAGTAATGATCTGATACAATGAGCATATCAGCCGGGTAGTGGACTGTATCTTCGAATTTGTCAGCTAAGTTGCGTCCCTTGGTTTTGGGGCGAGTGGCTAGTTCATTGACTCAACTCCGTTGAAGTCTCTCCGCTAAAGTGTCAACTACTATCATCTATATGGAGATGTACTCATGTGTTGACACTTCTACGATGACATTTTTTTATGTAAAACCTTACTTCAGTTCCTTTGCTATTGAAACTGTTAATAGTCAATGTGATATATCGACATGTAGTGTCATCATTACTAAAGATTCCCATTGTGATGAAGGATCTCTGAGCCCCCTGGTCGAATAAAGCTCGTACAAGTTTTGTTCCATTCTTTGTTTTTAAACTAACCAAAGCCGTGGGTAGGGCAGTCGTCTTACCACATCCAGCTGCTAGTGCATTCACTGTAGCTAAACTAGTGGGAGTACAGTAGCTAGCTACCAGCAGAACTAGGAGTTTTGCAGTAGATAGCTACCTGTAGAACTGGTAGCTAGCTACTGCAGCTGTAGACTTTGCATTGCTTGATGCTGGCTTGTCTTAATTTCGTCGACCTTTGTTTCTTTTGAAGCAGTGCACCATGATGCCCGCTGACCTTGCAATTCTTACAGAATGGTGCTTTCTCAGGGCACTCAGCAGAACGATGACCTCACTTCAGGCAATTGAAGCAAAATTTCAACTCAGATACCCAAGTTTTTTTTTCATAAGTCTCATATCTTGCACAGCGATAAAGGGGATGATCTTCAGCACAGAAGGTACATCCAGATTTTCCTACTTGGAAATATCCCACAGTTGACTGAGGTCCTCGGGTGTTTCCATTGGATGATCTGGAATGCTGACCATTGGAATCGTTTTATTGAACCTCCTCGATAGTTTGGCTTCCAGAGTCGTCCATGCGCTGGTAGGAGTAGGACGTGAGCAGAGTCGCTCCTCTGTTTTAATTATTTTTTCTTAGACTTCGTACAGTTAAGTGGTTGAAAATAGCATATACTGATCAGAGAACTGTAACAGAACAATCGAGTACGAAATAATCATAATAAATTCTATTTATATTCAGTTTAAAAGCTATATTCTAGTTTTTAAAGGCCTCGCAACTCCAGTTGTTGTAGACAATGTGAACCGCACAGCGTTTACGCACTGTAAGCCGCACAGCGTTTACATTGAGTAAATGTATCCATATACCAGATTTGTTTCTTCTTTAAAAAAACATGAATTTGTCAAGATGACATGTTTTTCTTTCAACGTGAACGCGGCTTCTTCAAGCATCGACTATTAAGGGTAGCCTGACCTGCCCTGCCTTCCTCCCTCCCTCTCCTCCCTTCCTCCCTCGGCTTGTATCATTCAAGCCCTTTAAACCACTACACTGAGCTCCATTGAAGTGCTGTTTTCCCACAGGAAATAAATAAATAGACTGGAATTAATGGCTAATCAGAACTAATAGAACTTGCGTTGTGAAGTTAAAATTAAATTAGTGAACGTGAGCAATACTGCCAAAGTTGGAACAACAAGAAGTCTTGATGCTGTCCGATTAGACTAACGGCGGTGAAACTGTGACCTAAGTGGAGCTGAACCTTTTCATCAGTGCAGTGATGTGACATGGACGGAAGAATTTGTTAATCTCAAGGTAATTTTACGTGTATTTGCAATCGCACCCGTGCATAATTCGTCGAGCCGCACCATCCTGGGCCTACAACCATGCTGCTTGGAAGAGAGTTGCCCTTCACCCTCTCACCTCCCCGCACCCACCCTTGGCCTCAAACAATTAGACCCTTCATCTCCTCTCTAGGCCGAGTGCCTGCCTAAGCAGATGTTTACACCAACCACCGCACTACGCACAAGAAAGTATAGTTGACACTCGGTGACCGCGCAGAGTAAAAGCTTATTTGTACAATTTCATGTGTAATACTAGAAGAAAAAAATAATGTTCTGTCTTTTAATATCAGCTTATTTGTTTATTATCACAAGCTTCCAATCTATTTTTTGGTCAAAACGGTGTCACCCGTTACCCATTCCTTTCGTACTATCATTATTCCTAAAAATGAATTATCCCTTCATCGAAAAATACTGATGTGATTTCGGATAGCAAGATATGCATATTATGCCATAGTGCATGGGCAGTCAGTGAATCCGCCATACACCTATTTCATGTGTTACCCGCCTGGACCCCTCTCTTACGGCTGGTGTCACATCACTACAACGCAATCATTCCTGCCTCTCCGTCCCCACACCCCCCCCTCCTCCTCCTGGTCCAGCTCCCTTAAGCCTCCACACTGAGCTCCATTGAAGTGCTGTGTTTCCACATGAAACAAATGAATAGGCTGAAATTCACGGATAATCAGGACTATTTAAAATCAAATCAATGAACGTGAGCAGTACTGCAAAAGTTCAACAACATGAATATATCGAAATTTTGTATCTGTTATTACTCCAGCTTCATTAGAATAAAAAAACAGCGATAGCTTATACAAAATTATTTGTCTATGTGACTTTTACGTCAATCATATTCAAGTGAAAACTTCTGTGACCTACAAACTAGGAGCAACTGTATAAGCTATTCTCTCTTTAAGGGTGCCCTCACGCCTCTCCCCCTCTTCTGTGACCCTACAACCGTTATCAGAGCCGATCGTCCCCTACACCTCTGCACCCCGCCCGCCTGTTATTGGGTGGCGATACGGGCCCTCTTCACCCGCTAGAGAGACAATCTCCGCACCCCGCCTGCCTGTTAGTGGGTGGCGATAACGGACCCTCTTCGCCCGCTGAACAGACCATCTCCGCACATTTTTATAGGCCTCATTGCTTGTTAATTTTGCTGTTATTTCTCAAACCGCCGACTCTAATTTTACGGACATTGATGGTTCGGTAATACGATACCGAGCCCCACAGTTCCTTGGTTCACTTCAGCTTTGCAGTACACAGTAGAATCACGCCAATACGTGGTATTTAATTTCTGCCTCATTTCTGTTTCTAGACTGTGCCTGCATTATCTGTTCATTCATCTTATATTTATTGCATGCTTGTAGCAGTGCTATAGGGTGTAAATGGTTCACTGTTTCGCTACATGTCTAATCCAACCGGTTCATTGTCTTTATATGCGTTAGGATTCATACCGTTTCGTTGAATACATTGTGTTCTACGTAGACAAAGTTCAGAGTTCAAGTTGGCTAGTAGTCTCGCGTTTTTTGTTCATATCTATGGAGTTTGAGTGTTTAATTTTTACTATTTTAATGAGTCATAACTTTTGAAATTGAGATTCATCCCAGTTCCTCAAGTAAATTGCCCCGCAGTATAAGCCTGTCGACTTTATGGACTACAAATCCACCATCAGGTAGCTCATATACTAAAAGAGATTATTATATCATTTCTGCATATGTCTCATCAACCTGCGCAAATGAGTGGCTCTGAGCAACCTATGGTAGGAAACAGCAACTCTAAATTTCAGTTAAGATTTTGGCAGCAATTTTTTCAAACATTTTAAGTTCACGTTATGACAAATATATTTTTAGCCAGTGAATATTTATTATAATTTTCACCGAAATGATAATTCCCTCTAGTCTGCATTATTTCTCAATAATAACAAAGTTTTGAATAATTTACACTAATTGCTATAACCTAAAACTTAATCCCTTGGTGCGATTTCCTTCTAACACAAGAATAATATCTTGTACTTGCATCTTCTGGTCAAGTTTATATCAAACAGCTTTGGATGGGCTTAGTCAGCATTCATTAAAATTACTAGCCTATCATTTGTCTCAATTTATTTCTAAATTTATTGTTTTTTTTATAACGAAGAGCTTATAATGTTGACATACAATTAAAAACAAGTTGGAATAGGGCGGTAAAATAGTTTGAACAAAGATTTAAATGTGTTTGAACTATTTCAGGCGTAGCTATCTACGTTCCTAGACACTTTTTTTCATGAACCATCACTTGCGATAAATGAGCATTCTGGCACATGCAATCTTAAAGTAACTGCTACAGAAAAGACGGCCCAAGGTTTTTCGAAATTCGTCTGATTCCTCGTATCATGAAGATGCTAATGACCAACCTTGTACTCGTCAACTTTTCACCAACAGAAATTACGTCAGTGTGAATAATTGCATTAGGTGTCTCGACCTTTGCTGCCAACTCTACCTTATAGCATTGATAAACCAAAATCTGCCCAAATTCTTTGTGGATTTGTTGTTCATATTACAAAGAATTTGTCTGAATTGTTTTGGTAAAGAGGTTCTCAATTTTTTTTCAACAAAAAATAGTCAGAATCGCTTCTGTGAGTAGTTTTTTTGTTGTCCCGATTTCTAGCTAATTATTTGTAACCTCTTCCTGTCTGAATTTGTCATTCGTTAGTAGTTATACGTGAATCCAAAAGCGGATTAGTGAAGGAATATAGATAGGGATAGAAGAGTTACTTTTGGTGGGCGGGGTAGGACGCGGTGCATGCAACCTTGACTCACCGAGCGTATGGGGGTTCGCGCAAAAATGGGGAGGGCGGGAGCGGAGGGTACCGGAACTGGTTTGGTGCCCCGAGTCACCTAACGGGTTATATATTTACATAAGGTTATTAGCATTTCAATGCTTGTGGGGATTTTGCAGCTTCGTTGCTTTCATAATGCACGTTCACATGCTGTGTCCTCTGAATGTTTTTTAGGGGATATTGACAAACATACATTTATAGGATTTTTATTTATAATAATTTATATGTATTATTTTATATTAAGAAGCCTCACTTTCCGGACACCTTCATGATGAATTTTCAACCTCGATATCATTTTCTACGTTGCTCGCTGTTGATCAATTTTACATCTGGCATACATTCAATTAGTTTATTGTTATTTCTATCCGATTGTTTTAATCAGTACCCTGCGCTAAGCTTTACTTACTTCTACAGTATCTCCTCCATTCGTTTTTTCTATGCTGTGAGATATCCGATGGAGAAAAATAGATACAATATTTACAGGATGACTGAATCATTCCTAGAGAAGAATCACTCAAGAGTATATTTGACTAATTCAATGTTTGATTGGTGGGTTCGTAGCGGTGGGGGCTTGGGATATTTTTGTATGTTCTGTTCATTCATCACTATATATTTTTTTATAAGATTAGTGTGGTAGGTATGTCTTATAACTCAATTTGCAGCCTTAGTGTGCGAACGGACCTGTTTGTACCAGCCTGAAGGTAGGATTGCAGGCAAGGTTCTGTGTTTCCCATCTATTTATTTCATATGTAAATACTAACTATAGGATTAGTATGATTTATTAGTATGATTATTGGCAAGCTTAGGTTTGTATTGTGGGATGATGCAGCACCTACGGTCGAGAATCTATCTACCCCATATTGCATTATCCAGTTTTCAAACATTTACATCAGTGTTTCTTTGATGCGTTTTTCCAATAGCAAAAATACCTGAACGATATGGATATACTGTAATTTAAAATATTATGTTATGTATACTTAGTAATGATCGATTGATTTATATTGAATTTACAGTGTTTCGGAATTTCAATCAGTTAACTCATACAGTTTTATGCATTTTAGTGTACTTTAGGCTTGCAGCTTCCACAATATTTCAGGCATAATGGGGTCGGTTGGTGAATCATTGTGATAGTTTTATATGTATATATGACACATCTGTTACGATTTAGCCGTAGTTACTTTAGTTAAAGTGTTAATTTATCCCTGTTTTTGATAGAAGTTGTAGCTATTTTCATTAGATTTTTGTATGTTCTACACCGTATTTACTATAGGTTTCAGTTACGTCGCCTGCATGTCTTGGTATCTTATTCACATTTCGTGTTTGTTTGGTTAAATGATAGTTCATTCTCATTCATCACGTTTTTATTGTATGTTTTAGGTATGGTAGAGAATTAATCTTCTTGCATTGTTCTATCTCGTGAGTTTTAGTATAGGTCTTTCAGTTTTGTAGGTTCTCTGTTGAAGTTACATCTTCAATGCAATCTGTTGGTTATTTATACAATTTAGGATATATTACGTGTGTATCTACATAATAGAACATCATTTCAGGTCTAATTTAGTTACATATTGTTCATTTTTAGTGTTTGATATATCTTCCTTCATCCTGATAGAGTATTCAACGTATTTATTATAGATATAGAACAGACGATTCGTTACAAATTTGGTCTTGCTGTTAGGGTATTGTATATTTATTGTACGACCATTCTTCAATACTTAGGAGGAGTTAGAGAGACGCCTAGGCAAAAGCTCATTCTGCTTATGCTTGTTTGTGAAATGGACCGATTTATTAGGATGGATACCATAATGTAGTACATTTTTTTATGTGAATGATAGCAGAGTAGAAAGCCTTATTTAGCTATTTTAAATATGTTCCTGATGTTATGTTTTTTTTCCACGAGAATCATAAGATTGTATGTTTATGAGGTGTATGTCCATACTGCATCTTTGTGCAATTTTCGTCGTTGATCCCTAGCAAATGTGTAGTTTGACGTTTAGATGATAATTTACAGGATGGATGGGTCCTATTGTAGAGGTGGTTTATACTCGTTGGTTGTCATTTTGGAGTTCATCCATGTTCAACGGGATGTATCTTTGTTCGAGGCTGATCAGAGACGATGGGTTAACAGATGCGAGGTACGTCTGTGGCATTGTATCATGACTGTAAGTTACCTCTAAATTTGTTATATATCAGTGGTAGATTGCTGAGAAGTTACCTAGTTAAGCATTATAGAGTTCATTTTTATGACACAGTACGCTTGGATTTGTACTCCCAGAGGTATAGCATCAGTTAGGTTTAGGAATTTATTATAGATTTGAATGGTATGATAGTATAAAATTGCATTTTTCACATTAACTCAGTGTTAAATGTCAGTTATTTTTGGTATGGCTGTTATGTTAGTATACAATCTTAGTCATGAACCAGATCACGTCGGATATTGGAGTATGCTTCATCATCTGAGTGCGGTAGGATAAACCGTATATAATACTTGATCGTTCTTGCTTAGGGTAGAGTAAAAATCTTATTTAGCTATTTTTTTAGATGTTGGTGTATATTTTTGATTTGCTATCATAGGAATATATCTATATTCGAAATAAATTTGCCTATTTTCATGGGACGTTGGGCATGAAATACGCTTATTTGGATGAAATGTTTCAAAAATTTGGTGTGTTTCCCCTCTCGACAATGGATTTGGGTCCGGTTCCATATTACCTTGGAGAACTATCCTACCGGATTGTGTTGAATAATAGCGTTGAAATTCTTCAATTATTGAATGTACATCTCAATTATGTTATCCAATCGCAGGTCTTCGCTACATGCTTACTCCCGCAAGTCTTACTTCTATAAACGTTTGTATTTCGTTTGCAGTTTAGCCACTTAGAAGTTTTTGATTAATTCAGGCTTTTGTTATGGGACTGCGTTCCCATTCAGAATATTTGACTTTTTCGAGCATTCACCAGATCCACTTCAACATTTTTCACTGAAGGTCTGTAATGATGGTCATAATCCTAACTCATTCTGACCTAAAATTACCAAGTATTGCATATTATTCTCCGTTTCATACTTATATTAGGCATTTTTTCTTGATTGATTTAACCTTTATCTTTTTCAAATTTAACCACTTGACCCTGTAGTTTTACAAATCTTTAGCAGATTGTGTGCCAACATTTATATATATATATATTTTTTCCCTTAGCTTGTTACAAGTCCAGTAATATCGACCAGTCTTGAGTAATGTTAGGTCATCGCTCGTTTGTGGACTTTCGTGTTCAAAACGTTTATGCAAGCTTACCACATACGTCAGTGAGTGTTACGAATGTTAAAGCGTTAGCAAGATTTATGTACGGTTTTACTGTTGGATTATGATTTTTTTTGTAGTGTTGGACGTTTTGCTTACCATTTTCGTCTATTATATCAAACATTGAATAAATTCAACTCTAACAATTTTTCATACAGATCTGCTTTGTAAGGTCCGCAATCCACAAGATCTAGGATATAAATCATATCTAAAGTCCATAATTAGCGAAATATATATCAATGTACGATAACATAGATCAAATATTGATGGATGGAAAATGGGTTACCATACAATGACGAATACATTAATATCTAGGCAACTTAACCTATTCTATTCAATAGTTATGTATTTTTAATCAAGTTGGATACTTATGTATGATATTGATATGTATGAATCTCTCCACTAGGGCTGTATATTTTTCATATGATAAGCAGTTGAAATCATTTTTCTCCAATTTAATCCAGCAAAAAACCTTCTGCAGATGTTTGGATTCCAGAATTTATCAATAGCTCTCTTACATGTTCGGATGAGACTCAGCAGGTAGGATCCAAGAGAACTAATGCACTTCAATCTATTACATTTTTTAATGTGGGTCAGTTATACGTGATGTTAGGTTCAAAGATCTAGTCATTCTAACCAATAATGATATATTTTCCTTCAAGTTGATCGAAATTTATGATATTTAGTCATTATTTAGTGCGATGTACATATCAAATCCCTCCCACACAACTCTATTTTTCGAATTTTTTCTTCTAATGTCACACACCAGGTACACACATTTACGCTTTGTACGCATATATCCATGACCGGGGCACGGTATAATGACGTCGTATACAGGGATAGTTACCGATACAATGTAGACACACACACACACACACACACACACATACACATACACACACACACATTTTGATTTCATATACAGGATCGGTTAACATCTGGGGCACTTTAACTCTGATATATGTTTTTCCATTAGAACAAAATCCCTTGTTATTGTTACAAGATATTTATTGTGGACCACCTTCATGTCATGATAGGTGAAAAGAACTATGCATCTTAACCTATCCTATCCTTTTCTATCCAGGAATTATATAATATCGATCGAGTTTTACTGCATAAATTTGTTACTTTTTTATCGATTTATGATATATCCATTTTCATCATCTCCAATTAGCTCTACATTTTGATCTAGCCTATTCACACCCATCAAAACCTAACATAACTTATCTTTATGTACGGTGTTCAGTCATTGCTATATACATATGAAGCCCTCCAATCGACTCTAAATAATACTTTAACATATGTGCTATTTATTTTGTTGTCACTCTCATCCCATATAAGTTATCAGAGTGGAACCATTTTCAATCTTAGATGGTTTGAATTTTACGGGTAACTCATAATATTTTTTGATTTTGTCACAATTCTACGTCACTTTAACATATTATTCACACCCATCATAACCTGACCTGACCTTTCGTACGGTATTCAGTCATTGATATATACATATGAACCCCTACATACAACTCTAAATATCACTCTAATATACATGTTATTTATTTCGTTGTCACTCTCGAGTCATATATGTTCCCAGAGGATCCCCCATTTTTCAAACTTCGATGGATTGAATGCTACATTTATTTCAAATTTGTATTCAGTTTCATACAAACGGACACATTGTCTCACACCATGTTCTTCTTAATTCACTTCAATATCTCCGCTTAACTCTACAACTTTTGACAACTTGCACCTCTGAGTTTTCATTTTTCTCTTGCCTATATTTTTCTTATCCTTAACTATGACTTCGTTTCAAGATCTGATCGGACGCTGATTAATATCATACCATTCTGTATCACATCTAGATCATTTACCTCGAGCTAGGTTTTCTGGCATCAT
>SDVV010009199.1:0-16820 GCA_016164225.1 Gammarus roeselii
GACACAGGTCCTACATTAACAAGACGACACAAGTCCTACAGTAATAAGACGACACAGGTCCTTCAGTAACAAGACGACATAAGTCCTACAGTAACAAGACGACACAGGTCCTACAGTAACAAGACGACACAAGTCCTACAGTAACAAGACGACACAAGTCCTACAGTAACAAGACGACACAAGTCCTTCAGTCACAAGACGACACAAGTCCTACAGTAACATGACGACACAGGTCCTACAGTAACAAGACGACACAAGTTCTACAGTAACAAGACGACACAAGTCCTACATTAACAAGACGATACAGGTCCTACAGTAACAAGACGACACAAGTCCAACAGTAACAAGACGACACAGGTCCTACAGTAACAAGACGACATAAGTCCTACAGTAACAAGACGACACAGGTCCTACAGTAACAAGACGACACAGGTCCTACAGTAACTAGACGACACAGGTCCCACCGTAACAAGACGACACAGGTCCTACAGTAACAAGACGACACAAGTCCTACAGTAACAATACGACTCAAGTCCTACAGTAACAAGACGACACAAGTCCTACAGTAACAAGACGACACAGGTCCTACACTCACAAGACGACACAAGTCCTGCAGTAACAAGACGACACAGGTCCTACAGTAACAAGACGACACAAGTTCTACAGTAACAAGACGACACAAGTCCTACAGTAACAAGACGACACAGGTCCTACATTAACAAAACGACACAAGTCCTACAGTAACAAGACGACACAGGTCCTACAGTAACAAGACGACACAGGTCCTACATTAACAAGACGACACAAGTCCTACAGTAACAAGACGACACAACTCCTACAGTAACGTGACGACACAGGTCCGACAGTAACAAAACAGCACAGGTCCTACAGTAACAAAACGACACAAGTCCTACAGTAACAAGACGACACAGGTCCTTCAGTAACAAGACGACACAACTCCTACAGTAACGTGACGACACAGGTCCGACAGTAACAAGACGGCACAGGTCCTACAGTAACAAGACGACACAGGTCCTACAGTAACAAGACGACACAGGTCCTACAGTAACATGACGACACAGGTCCTACAGTAACAAGACGACACAAGTCCCACGGTCATAAGACGACACAGGTCCTTCAGTAACAAGACGTCACAAGTTCTACAGTAATAAGACGACACAAGTCCTACAGTAACAAGACGACACAAGTCCTACAGTAACAAGACAACACAAGTCCTACAGTAATAAGACGACACAGGTTCTATACAATACGGCATGTTCTAACAACGAGTAACTAAAGAATGTATGAACGTAGTCCTTACATTCGCGTAAAAGTTTGCAAACGGGGCATAAAAACACCAAAATACTATAGTGTAGCTCTCTGTTAATACAACATTGGCTACAATATTAAGTAATTACGTACGTACGTTCGTGAACGCTTAAGTTCGTCAGTCGAGCAGATATGACCGTTTCTGAGAATGAGGCAGAGGGAAAGTGCAGCTCACAATTATAGACGTATGAGGACGGCAGATAAGTCTATATTCTGCATTAAATAGCGATACAATATTGATGCGGAATAATTCCCAACAACTGCTCTGCATGTTATTTGAATATTTCTTCGTTTGTGTTTCTTGATATAAAAACATTTGACTACAAGTATACATATTAGCGACCGTACATGTGACGTGGACACATGATAATTCTGAATTAAGTTGCTTGAAGAATGAACTATTTGACGATGAACAAATACACTGATTACGCTTGAATTTAGTCAAAAAATCCATCAATTTTATTCGTGATTGAAACATATTGTTATTTCTAATTGAATACGAATGGCTTGCTTGAATGAACGATACTGTGTGCATGAGCTGGAAAATGCTGCCATTCCTGGCCTGAAAAGTCTGGAAGGGTCTAGTGCGTGGGAAGGTTTTTTCGCGTGAGGCTAATTGGCAGTTGAAGCTTGACAGACAAAGAGTCTCTTCGAGAGCGGATGTGGTGAAATACGCAATGGGCCTAACAGGTCGCTTGGGAATTTGATTTGATATGATTTAGGTCTCATTTCCAGCGGAGCCTCAACGTGAGTTAGACTAGGCTCCCCTATTGGGCTCGATGATCATGGATTCCAGTAGGTTCGCACACCTCTGTGTGCGAGAAAAACAACGTTGTTAAAGTTAGAACAACTTGAAAATTTCAGCGGACAAGAAAATGCTTAGAAAAAAACGGATATCCGCTTCCAATCTTTTAGAACTTTAAGAGTAATATGTATGCACTCTAGTGCATACAGGTAGCATCGCCGAGACTGGTACAAGGTTTACGGTTACACGGACAAAGTCAGCTCCGACGGTAACGCAACACAAGGTTTACAGCTACGCGGTCTAGGACGATTATAGTACACTTAATTTATTCAGGTAAGACTCAGACGACATGAATCACCGCCTTCAATCATGAAAACTTCAAGAGTAATAAGTACGCACACCAGGGCGCACAGATAGTATTGTCAAAATTGGTACAAGGTTTACGGCTACACGGACTAAATCAACTCCGACAGCAGCGCAACACAAGGCTTATAGCTACGCGGTTTAGTTAAATTATACTACATTTTATTGATTTCAGGTATGATAAAGATTCAGACGAAACTAATCTACCCCTCCAATCATTTAGAACTTCATCAGTAATATTTACGCACGCCATTACGCAAAGATAGTATCATCGAAATTGATACAAGGTCTACGGTTCCACGGATCAGGTCCACTCTAACGGCTACGCATCACTAGGTTTACAGCCATGCAGTCGAGGTCAACTGCAGAACACCTACGAAACACACAAATTTTTCAGTTACGCGGGTCAAGTCAGTTACAGAAAATACATATGGTCCGTGCACGCGACAGCGAGCACAAACTGAAAAATACTTGTTCACAAAATCACTGACATAAAATCTCCCACAAATCCATTTGCATTACCTCAGATGACAAAATTGCGGATCGTGAAGAGGAAAGAAAGGGCAGGTTCATCGTGGGCTGAAAAACTGCTCTGATTATTGACATCACACTTATTGTCTAAGAGGATAGGGTGGGAGCAAGGGCAGGAAGGCAGAGGTCCCTCGGGTTCAAAACGAGCGCGATGAGTCCCGTAGAGTAACCCAAGGCCCCCGGGTCCCTCGAGTCCTCTCGTCGCAGCTCATCTCGGCTTGTCTCGAATCATTTCGACCGGTCTCGACTCGTCGCACCCAACTCGACATGCCTCAACGTGTTTCGACTGATCTCGACGCACCTCGACCAGCCTCGATACGGCTCTCCCCCTCTGTGCCAGTATCCTGTGGGCTGTAATAGCCAATTGTTCAACTCAACCATTTCAGGGTGAGAGCGGTGTGTGTGTGGGGGGGGCGGAGGTTCTTTGGGTCCCAAACAAGCCCAATGAGTCCCGGAGGGTAACCCAAGTCACCCGGGTTCCTCAAGTCCATTCGGCTCAGCTCACCTCGGCTTGTCTCGAACAATTTCGGCCGATCTTGACTCGTCGCACCCAATTCGACTCGTCTCAACGTGTTTCGACTGATCTCGACGCACCTCGACCAGCCTCGACGCGTCCTTCCCCCTTTGTGACAGTAATCTGTGGACTGTAATAGCTAATTTAAGGGTCAAATAGCGTTAGTGATCTATGTGGCGAATTCATGAAAATCTTCAGAATACTCGAGAACTAATCTTCGTGCCATAGATCCCAACTGCCGCAGAGAGTTCACGTCAATTGTGATCGATCTTTAGTGGGCTATGTGCTAATGCAACCGTTCACCAGCTCGCAGCGGGCTGTGATTGGCCAGTTGGTTCGAAACCAACCAATGGCAATTGAGGCTATCGCCCGTGCTCACATATATCACTACTGATACCACTGTGAATCTTAAAGCAAAGACAATTCTGTTGTGATCCATGTGACAAAGACAACTACGGACAAAACAGTGAAAAGTCACATAGAACACTTACACTATTTGCCAGTCAATTGTTCTACCTAAGCATTTAACATACACACATTTTTCCGTGTAGCGGTTTTATCCATTCCCCGGATCACTTAATCTCCACCAGCCTCGATATGTAATAACCAATGCAAGATTTATCACCCTGAACAAAGGGCACAGATAAATAATAGAGCCTACGAAATAAGAAAGAATAAAATACTAAAATAACGTGGTTATGATCTATAAAAGAAATAATCATACATCCACCCCAGAAGCTTGGGACTGGGCTCGCCGGCATAATGTGCTACGTCGTGTTACAACAGGAGTAGCGTGTGTGGGCACACAGAAAATATAGCATGATATTGCTTGGTGAGCACACATAGATATGAAGCATACATAGCATGAATGTTCACTTATAGACACAGAGAAGCTTCATTTAGTGAAGTGATAATTTTGAGATATATATAACCTGCTAGAGGGATATTATATAGATACTCGGTAAACAGTAGGGAATTTATAGTAGGGTATAAGCATAGTACGGTAAATTTGTTAGGGCGATTGTTATGAGAGCAAACGTCGCTGCAGGTCAACCAGCGAGTGGCAATGCATTGAAATGAACAAGAAGGAAGATTTATCACTACAATGACGGCTATTTGCAGCTCCTTCGTCTGCCTCAGCAACGAACGAGTAGCATTGCAGTCACTTTCTTCGGTAGGTACATTACAGACTTGAAAAATAGTTGATTATGTGTTTTTATGTCGTTTAAATCATCAGTTTGGAGAGCAGTGCTTAGGATGTGCGCCTTGACGAGATTACCACATAATTTCCGTCAAATTGTACGACTCGTTGAAGAGGCATCACGCATGAAACATTTCCATCGTATTGAATATTACTTCACAAAGACAACGAGATAGTAATCTGTACATTTTCATAAAAACCCATAGCCATATCGCTTCGAAACCGAGATCAGACAGTGAACCAAGACAAATCTGGTGCGGTTTTAGCGTTACCACTAGAGAAAATTTACTTCATTATATGTTTAATAACACACGTTTGCCTGAATGATGAAGTGGAAGATTATATTCATGGTCCCTTTTTTCGTCATTCAATCTAGTGCTATGTCTTCCTCGTAGTAGTGCATTTTCATAGCGTAACTTTCATAAACACTGCACAGTATTTTGTAGCTGAATGGACCTCGAATAATAACTGATAACAGCAAAATTGCACGGAAGCCCATCGTTGTCGCGTGAATCAATCGTGATGCACGCATGACACTTTAATTAACAATCATATATGAACAAATACCTTGATAGCGACGCTTGTTCTTATAATAATCGCTTAGATGATATGACTTATGGAGTGGTCTACAGGTTAGGGGTGGGGCCTAGTATTGGATTTGAGTAAAAGTTAATGTATTATGGCACTTGCATTTCCAAGGTGCGCTGTTTACAATGAACAATAAAAATGAATTTACTTTAATTAATTAATGTGTTCACCTCCTGGAAAATTGCCCTTATTGGGGCTCAACACAGCTGACTCCAAAAATATTTTCAATCAAAATGAAAGAAACTGTTTTAAGGTTGGTGTTATCCGCACTTAAACTCATCAGGTATGGAGACACACAAGATGAAAATCTTTGATATGCTTTACTTATTAATTTCCAACTTGACTGAGAGTGGGCATCCGAGGTTATATAGAAGATGAAAGAAGGGAAATAGAAAAGCCGGCAAGAAAATCAAGGACCGCTGTTGCTTCACAGCGGGTAATCTTGTCACAGGTGAGGCTTGTCCGAGACAGTGGTGGAAGCAAGGGCCACGAGTCTGGTCTCGGGAAACTTTCCAAAAGGGTTGGTTGTTCTGCGCAAATCCGTAGCATAAAAGGTTGCACAAAAAGGATTGGGTAACCGAGATAGGCCACGTAAGACCATTACACATCATTCTGCCCGCCTCATACAGGCAGACAGAATGGGTGCACCTAGTAAATAAACATTTGAATATAAATAGTATACCCTAATGGGTGTAGCTACCAGGACATCATGTTTTATAGTCGCCTTTGAACTCTTGAGTTGTCAAAAGTTTCAATTCATCATTTCCTTCATACGAAAATGTTTCAATTTTGATATTAGCACTTGAAGTAAATTAGCCGATGCTGTTTAAATTAGCTAAAGATGAATCTAATTTGAATTTGAGACAACTGATGTTGGATTTCAGCATATGCATAGGTATTTCAGTATCATTCATGTTCAGTTGCAGTAGGAATATACTGTTATTTTCTTATGTTCCTTACATGCATTTTTTTTAGTCAACTACTTTTTCAGAATTGATTCATGAAGAAGATTGGATTATCACCCGACCTTAATAATCGTTTTGCTATGCTAATATATGATTTAGGTGGCGCCGGAGAGCTGTAATCAACAACCCAGCGCCCGTAATGATGCTTGTCCCTCTTTATGGTAAACAATGGCACCTATGGAGTTCCATGCTAACCCATCATATGGATTACATTTTTTGTAGCCTCTTGGCTCCTGCCGTCCGCCCCTTCGTGCCCTGCTACCACTCACGGCCTGACGTCATGCTCGCTCATCGTTCAAACCAAGGGACTTGCTGCCTCACCCTCATCACCACAAGTGCGATCGGTCCTCAAACCGCTACCCCAGCACTACATCACACACGTCAAGTTTCAAATTCCTTCATTACCAACAAAATTGCGGGTATTACCCCACTTCTGTAATTTCTTTTCTCCTGGGACTTAATGTTCAGTGAAATCACTCCCTTTTGTTTGGGCAAAAAATATTTCTCTGACTGGAAGCCGAACGACCTTGCTTTAAGCTGGTGCGTGACTAAGTCAGAAGTATCGTGGCAGTTGAAGCCCACCGAACTGTTAACCAGTCTCGGGGCTAACTCCGGTCCCTCGTAAATTTAATTAACCAACTTATAATATAAGTATTCCTTTTGAACCTCATTCGATAACCATCTCCAACAAGCAGAAACCATACTGGGGTGACCAGTGTCGGTTTACGAGGTTTGCTAGTAATAAATGATTGTTAAAAGATTGAATTGGTAAGTATCGCATTACAAAGAATGAATTAGTATGATTTGAACGAGGGCCGCGAAGTTGCCCTGTTAGTAAAATGCACCAAAGTAAAAAATAGTAATTGATGAACGACCTAAATTGATCTACTGCCGCTCTCAACCTCTAGCCACAAACTCAGCGGATGACTGAGCGTTAAACTTCTAAGGATGAGATGCATCAGATTAAATTGATTGACCGTAGATTACTGAGTGAAAAATTGAGACGCGATTGGCTATACTGACTCCGTTTTTGTATTCTATATACAGAAGGACTTAAAGCGAATGAGCGGTGTTTCTTTGACACTACTTGGGCTTAGAGAGGGATGCGATTAGGTAGAGGGGGAATGATTGAATAGAGTTCTATATAATTACAATATATTCAGAAAGGTGAATTTATGCACAATCAGGAATGACGGAGGTACATAACATAAGCTTGTATGGTAAGTCAAAATAAGGAGGGAAGAATCTTTCGAAACGCAATGGTAAATAAATAACACGTAATAAACGACGATAGTTTAGTGGTAGGAGCACTACATAGTGCAGTGGTATGAACAAAACACTCCACAATGTCATGTTTTTTGTTAGTTTTTTCATTCTCATTCCGTGTTTTCGATCCATACATTAGGGTTCATCTATTTCCTCCGTGTTTCGTGTTAGCAAAATACTAGTGACCAAGTACTCAGCCTTATAACATTGTCCACTAGCCTATCGATACTCGTCATCATGTGATAAGACCGAGTTAGTTTGGTAACTACCTTTGCACTATGTAGTACTCCTACCGCTAAACTACCGTCGTTTATTACGTGTTAATTATTTACCATCGCAACAATCGTGTTGCGTATCGACAGATTCTTCCATCCCTATTTTGACTTGCCTTACAAGTTCATGTTTTGTACCTCCGTCATTCTTGATTGTGCATAAATTCACCTTTCTGAATACATTGTAATTATATAGAATTTCACTCAATCATTCCCCCTGCACCTCATCGCATCTCTCTCTAAGCCTAAGTAGTGTCAAAGAAACACCGCCTACTCGCTTAAAGTCCTTCTGAATAAATAGTATAAAGTCAGTATATCCAATCCTTACACGCGTAACGTCTCCATTTTTCCCTTACTAATATACGGTCGATCAATTTAATCTGACGCATCTCATCCTTAGAAGCTTAATGCAGTAATGCGCTGAATCGTGGCTAGAAGTTGAGAGCGTCAGGAGGGGAGCCAAGCGTTCGCGCTAAAATTATTTCCGCACACGCTCACTATCGCCACTTCACTTCCCCTCACTGTCATGGCCGGAAACTGTCATAACCGCTAGAAATCTTTCATCACACGTGCTTTCGACCTAAACGATGTTTCAGCCCACACGCATTTTCCGCTACTTCAAAATCTGCTACTGTCATATCTGCCAATGTCTTTACACCTAAACAGGCGTACCAACCTACTGATTATCACTTTAATGAAACTTCAATAAAAAACGCGAAAAAATAGCATTACGTACCCTAGAAAAATACGTATGTTTGCCCCGCGGGTTAGAAATGCGTACCTTTGCCCCGAGGGTTAGAAACACGTACCCTTGGTTAGGTTAGGTTGGGTAGGAAAAGTTTCATTAAAGTGATAACCGGTAAAATGGTACGCCTTGTAGCTGATTCTGACGTGGGCTGAAACAGTTTAGGCAGAATGTCACTGGCAGATATGACAGTCGCTGGAGTGACTGAGGAACGCTATGAATTTTCGCTGTTAAAAAGTTGTACCGTAGGTAGGTAGTCGGAACAATTTGTAGCTGATGAGGCAGTTGACGGAGATGAAAGAGGCTGATCTGACGTTAACAGAATTTAGCGCCAGGGATAGCGACCCGTCAGGAGATCAATATAAGCCGTTCATCAATTATTGTTTTTTTTACTTGATTGTATTCTACTAACAAAGCAATTTTGTGGCCCCCGTTCAATTCATATTAATTTTATAATCATCTCATCATTCATTACCAGCAGACCTCGTAAACCCACAGCAGTCGCGTCCCGGGGTCACCACTATAAATCATCTCTGGCTGTGTAGTCAGCGTTCTCGATGTACTCACTATCCTCGTCGCTCCGTCGGTGTTTAGCACCCATTTCGGATACCGAGACATAATCACAGGTAACTCTACCAATTAGCCGCTTGCCAACGCTTATAAGCCGTTTCAACAATCAGCACCCACGCGCATCACAACTCAACTCAACTACCAGCATCATCAACCATGCACAGAGCCTGCGATACAGCTTAGTTATTCGTCGCGCGTTCTGTTCAAGCCCCTTTTACCAACTTCGTCAAGCGCACGTTTGGAACTCTGCCTCAGCATTTGTCAGACGCGGATTTATCTGACTTATTGTACAAGAACCATGTCTCATTGCCGCGACATTATTTTATGTTGCGCTCATTACCGTAAAATTTTTGTTCATTTGCCTTCATTTGTTACCGCAATGTTAATGTTAATTTTTTTCCATTACTACTTTCCTTGACTTACGTTATATTTAGTATTTTGTATAACTGTCTTCTCCATTTTTGTGAATACTACCATGTGAATATTGTAATATATATGTACATAAAAAAATCATGTCGATAATCCTTCCTTCTCACATGCATGCTTTCACGTTCTCTTAAAATGAACCGATATTGTAGGAACACCGTCAGTGCGTAATTTCCTTCTGAATCAGCTCAATTAATGTCATTTATTTGATACCCCTCCTTTGCGTGACCTTTTAATTTTCCCCTTAGAAACATAATGGTGTTTAATCTATTTTGCACTCTCCTGCTTTTAAAAGCCCAACGATCAGTCATCCTCTGAATTCGTGATTAAAAGTTGAGAGAACAGCAGGATATCAGTTAACCGTTTCTTAATTTATTTTGATAATTATATCACATTCAAATTTATTATTTCATACCGCAATTTTATCATTAAACGCATGCGTCAACAGTGCAATTTCGAGACCCTCATATTCCTAATTTCTGCAATTATTCATCTTTTACTATCTTTTAAACATTTAAATCATTGTAGACCTTCATGGGTCACTTTATCATTTACACACATAGTACGCTCATAAACTTCAACTAGTAAACAGCCTTGATCCGAGTTTTAATCCTTCGAAAAATCACTAGCACCTTCTGA
This sequence comes from Gammarus roeselii, assembly GCA_016164225.1. Classification (NCBI taxonomy): domain Eukaryota; kingdom Metazoa; phylum Arthropoda; class Malacostraca; order Amphipoda; family Gammaridae; genus Gammarus; species Gammarus roeselii. The sequence goes on from SDVV010009199.1 coordinate 10,155, forward strand.
TAATGTATTGCTTTTAAATACCTCCAAGTAAGATGTTTCCATGCTGCTAAAATCTCTACGTCTAATGTGCCGCAACAAAATAACACCAAGAGTCGCCGATTTTCTAACAAGTTGATTTCTATCAATTGATTTTAATGTACAATGTGCAGTCATAAATAGATGATAAAAAGTTTATTTGAAAGGTATGTGTTTCACTCAATCCAGACATGTTCCATACAGGTTTAGGTTTCCGCTATCAAGAGTTAAAGCACACAGAAAGAGTTATTACCTATCTATCTTTTGGTCCTCCGCATGACGGAAGGCATGTGGCTGCGTCCGGTGGTTCCGCTTTACTCGCTATCGTTGATACAATTGACTGTGCCGCCTCCAGCAATCAAATCTCCTTAGTACTCTCGTATCCTCATCGTCGTTACAGACAATAAAGGCCTGCTGGCTGTGTAAATTCAAATCAGTCAACACACTTCCATGCCACCACTGTTTATGCTTCGAACGAACAAGTTGACCTTCGTAAGCACTCAGTTGTTTTACAACACACATGGAGACTGAATGAGTTCATCGTAAGGCGATAGCATGCAGCCTGTTGAAGAGGAAACTGAGATCAGAGGCGTGTCGCCATATGGTTTAGCTCATCGTGTACGCTCCCACGCTCAACACGAAATTCACGTCTATAACAGCGACATAGAAACTGAGTATGGTACGAAATCAAAACGTACCCTGTGGTGCTCGCCCTGGTGCAGTTTGGTACAGCGGGGTAATAGTAATAATAATAGAAGCTGCATTAACAACCAACATGGGCATAGTATTACAATTAAAACATCTTCAATAAGGGTTACAGTGCGAACAAAGTTATAAAATTACCGCACACAAATATTAATAAGTTACGGCAAACAACTCTATCTTGCCTATGTGTATAGTAATTCTTTCCATCGCCTTAACAATGACGACGCAGCGAGCGCATCACTAGAGCAGATTGCAACGAGGATTCCATTTGGGGAGTTCAAAACTCGAGTCATGAGGCTATGTGCCGCTTTGCGGAACAGTACCTTGATGTGATCTGATTGGTTTTCAGCAGAAACCCTGCTTGCTGACGTCGAGCAAGGGACCTGCATCAGCCGTGTAAATGTGTCACAAGACACTGTCATTTTCGTCACGCTATATTGAAAGTATTTTCTCCACAGTGCATTACAATAAATCTGGTAACAGACTAACAGTATGATTTGACAAGCTGGATTTTAATCATTTTAGCTTCCCTTGTTGAAACAAGAATCTGTCCGTTCTGCTAGGATCTCTCCTTCTAAAGGAGAACAAAGATTTATTTGCCAGGGGCTGTTTGCAGTGTCAGCTAAATCTGGCATCCTTAGGTGCCTTGACTGTGCTCTTTGTACCTTAGCAGGAATAGGTTTAATTATAATAAACATTTTGATAGGTACAGGTGGCAATCCTGCTCTACTGCTGGTCACCAAGAATAACCATTTGAGCTTTTGACATGAGCTATGTATTGTAGGTAGGTGGGAGAGATTTAGACCACCGTCAAGGCCCCTGTCTACAAAATCCCCGTTCTGATACAGAAGGTGAGATCCAAGCAGAACGGACAAATTTCATCCCATTCCCAGGGGCCGTTGGCAGTGTCAGCATAGAGTAGCAAGTGGTAAATCCATTTCAGTCATGCAACAGCATGCGTAAGTTGTTGTATAATGAACCAAAGAATATGTCAACTCATGAAGCTGGTTTGAAGTTTTGAACTCAATACTATCCCTATTACTGAGTCAAGATTGTCTAAGCAACATTGAAAAAATTGGGCCGATTATAAATTGGTTGAAGATGCCAGCAACAGATTAATCACTGGTCTGGGCAGTCTAGTCAATTGTCAAACTCTTGCCAGAGAGTATTGTTGAATGCCTGCTAGCAGCAGGACGTGTTTTAGTCAACAGGCAATAGTTTGATTGGTGACTGGACATTTAGTGGCCCAGGACAAAAAACAGCTGCGTTAGCTCCGAGTTTTGTGGTTAAGTCAGATTCCCTGGCTGCATTCAAGAAGTTGCTTGTGCAGTTTTTGGTTGATATTCTGTTTGAGTTTGTTTAGGTTGGTTCGGGTTCTTCTGCAGCGTGTTGGCGTCCTGGCTTTGGATTTGTCTGCTTTTTAATATGATGCTGGAGTGGTGGGCTGTGGTGCATGTTTGTGTGTGTGTGTGTTTGTGTCTGTCCTGATGTGTTGCTTCTTTGTGTGCTTCTTTGTTGAACAGTGTGCTGTTCTAGATTTTTTTTTTTGGTCATTCATGCGGATGGTTCATGTGATAGCCAATAGTGCGCACTAATTCCAGTTCCTATACCTGTGTTAACATTGCTGTTCTCAATAGTATGCTGGCGCGCATGGCTGTGCTGGCCTCCCCCGGCCCTGCTGCTCCTCATTTGCTGTGGTCCTGCTGGAGGGGGCTGCAAAGGTAAGAGACAAAGGTAAGAGTAAGTTGTATATTTGTAATCATATATGCAAATATTCAACAGCAGGGAATCACCCCAGATGTGATATTCAGTGATTGACTATCCGCAGATAATTATTTGTTCATTAGTCTGTTAGGCACTTCAACTTCAATACACCGACTGAATAGACAGTATTATTCAGTGAATCTTACAAGACTTTAAATTAATAATCACATTTTATTTTATATTATAATGGACCTATAATATAAGGGTAAATTACACACACATCCTGACTCGCAAACTAAATGATCTATAGGCACATGAAAGGGATCCTGTGACAGCATTGGTAATAGAATGTTAGGCTAAAAAATATTGATGACATCAATGTAGATCAAATTATTAAGAATACTGAGAAATCATATATACCTGCATTTTAGACCAATTTTTTAAGTATTGAATTTTGAAATGACTTAGAAGGATTCAACAGCGCATTTGAGAGATGCATGGTGTGGTAGTTAGGGAGTGAAACACTATTGAGAAAGAATGCATATTAGAAAAAATTGCTAAATTATTAATACCAAATTAAATGTAGAAAATAAAACAGATGAACACGTTAAGTACCTACTTCCAAAAACTATGCAAATGTGTATACTGAAGCTCATAATTTGTTAATTTGCCTAAATTAGTCATTCCTTCTCGGAATAATTGAATTGGCAACAGGTACAACCTTCTGAGAGTATGTGGTAATGTAGAGAAATTGAGCCATGTGGGAAATTCCTACATAACTTAGGTAGAAATATTAACATAAAATTGATTATCCGTGATTGCAATAGAATTTATATCAGTAGCTATATTACTATCATAAAGAATTAATACATAGATAGCTAGCTACATAATGTGAGTCTAAATCAATTCACATACAGCCTATAAATGTTGGAACTTGAAATTAGGGTGTATATATATCAAATAATGGTAATAATTAAATTACAAAACTACCAATGCATAGCTACATATTTTTTTCTATAATATAATCTGTAATATTTTGTTCACTGTAAAGTGCACATGAACATATGAAAAATTATTTGAATTGTTTGAAAAATCACTGCAAATGCTGTCTTGACACTAATATATTTCAAAGTATTGGCCATTTTTCACCGATACCGATACCATCAAAAATGGCCAATGGCCACCGATATCGCTACTTTGGCACATGATTAGCTTTGTAGCTAGCTAGCTATAGTATGTTTCTCTTTAAACATGATTATTATTTATTTTTGTTTTTGCTAGTTGTATAACTACTTTCATCCAAGCTTCATAATATTCAATATTAATGTTAATGTATAAACTATTTGATCCTGAGATCATATTTCAAAAAGCTAATGTAAGAACATGGTCACATGAATAAGTGTTCTCTGGCTTCAATCATTGGCTAATTCCATTTGGTAGTTATTCACACAATTCTTTTCAGAGCTAAACACTATGATGTTCAATGCAGGTACTGTATTGCTAAGCAAGCAATGTAGTAGGGTATATAATATTGGAAAATTAGTCATGCAACAGCAACCTTGTTCATATTCTAGATGCAACACCAGCAGTGTTCTGTGCCTTTTAGGTTTCAGGATCTCCAACTTGAGTAGTCCTTTTAGGGAATATCATCACTCATACAGTTGTAAAGATAAGAATTTACTTCCTGTATGTCATAAAAAAGTGCTTGTTGCTGATTGCTTACAGTATGTTCAAACAAGAGCTGCTGGCCATGCAAAATGGCAGAATATCAAGAACGTTAAAGATGCAAATGATCAACAACGTTCTCGGATTTTTTCAAGAATTGCTATGAGTATAAAAATGTCTCTCAAAGGTAAGTGGTCACAGAGTTGAATTGAATAAGTATGGGATTCAATTTTCTTTTAGAAGTATATTTTAAATGTAATGCTGAATTTACCAATAGGTAGTTGATATAAGATGGAACAGAATCCTCCTAAATTTTATATTTGCTCTAGCTAACGTCAACCGGGGCGACTCACCGCATTTTCATCATACTTGAAACTAACACAAAAAAAGTATGCAGCCCAGAAATTTTGTATTTACACTGTAAACAGCTACTATTATGACCATGAAGCACTGTAAGTTGCAACATTTCTCCTTTGTATCTCACCTTTTTAGCCCCCCACAGCCCCAGCAGCCCTGCCAACAGGGCATGCGGGCATAAAAGGTAGTATACCTTAGCGCGCCAGCAATCTAAAGAACAACATGGTATCAAAACTGCATCTGGGCGCTGGTCGGATTGCGCTTAATAGGTCAGCAAAAAACACTAAAGACCGTCAACAATGGCACACAACAGTCAAAACACAGAAAAGATACCATAAAATTGAATCTGCTATACCTAGCAAATCTCGTACAACACCCCTCACAACTCCTCAGCCAAGGCCCTCTTGAAGTCACAGAGGAAACTGCACTGCTCCACATCAGAGGACAGACTGTTCTAGACCTGAACACAGCAAGAATAAAGGAATCTGTGTTCATAGTCAGTCCTACAGCAAGGAACCACCAGCTTCAATGAATGCCGATATGTGCCAAAATCTGGCGCCTGCTTGAACAGAGCAGACAACCCCAAATCCACAGAACAGTAAAAAATCTTCCAACACTTCACCAGATCTAAACACAACAACCTCCTCCTGACCAAAACAACTGTAAAGCTCTGAGCCTCTCCCCATAGTCCACTCCCTCCAGGCTCTCTATTTCCCTGGTCCACCGCCTCTGCGAGGACTCCAAAAGTCTCCGATCCCCCAAATATCCCACATTCTACACACAAGAGCACTAGTCCAAGATGGGCCTTATAGGAGCTATAAGACATGAAAACAGAACACCTTTTGACAGTAGAACATAGCAGACTGATTGCCAGAGTGGAAGCCTTTCTAACAACAATGTCCACATGGAGGTGAAATTGCAACCTTGAGTCAACAAGCACTCCCAAGTCCCTGCAGGAATCAACTAGCTCAAATGCCACACCATTCAAAATATAAGCTATTCTATCATCAAGCTGCTCCGATTATAGACTACCCCTGTATAAATGGATAAAGACCCATTTGGCAATGTTCAGAGAAAGAATTCATGATAGGGAAATAGACTGCACCAAATTCAAATCTCTCTGCAAAGAAGACACACCCAGGCGAACTGCTTGTATTTCGCATGAGAAGCTCAAATAAAGTTTGAAGTAATCAGTCAAAGCCTTCCACTTTCAAGCCACTCCCGCTGCAACATGATTAACATACAGCAGAACCAAGAGCGGGCCCAGCACAGAACCCTGGAGCACTCCACTTGCACTCCACTTGGTTTGCTGACGGCGGTCATGGTGTTGCTGGCGGCGCTGTTGCTGGCGGTCGTGGGTTTGCTGATGGCGGTCGTGCTGTTGCTGGCGGTCGTGGTGTTGCTGGTGGTTGTGGGGTTGAGGGTTTGCGCGGTGGTTTTGGTGGGCGCGGTGGTGCTGAGGTGCACAGGGGCCCTGGTGGTCGTGGCCTTGGTGGTGCTGTTGGACGTGGCGGTGGGGTTGCTGGCGACGCTTTGTCCAGTTTTGGTGGTCCTGTTGGTAAGGGTGGCGGTGATGGGGGTGGCGGTTCTGGGGTTGCTAGAGGGGGCGAGGTGCATCATTTTACTTTGAAGTTTGGATAGGTGAATGTAAATTCTCTCATGAACAAGATGTATTGCTTGGTTGATTTGGTCAGGTCCTGCGCCTTGGATGTTGTTGCTGTGAGCGAGACTTGGCTCACTGCTTCGGTTCCTTCGTCTTTCATTTTGTTGGAGGGTTTTGATGTTGTGAGGGGTGATAATGACGGCGCTGTTTGCAAGCATGGTGTTAGCTTGTTTGTGAGGAGGGGGGTTCGTTTTGTTGAATGCAACCTTGAGTGCCCTAATGTTGCTGCCATTCACTTGCTGGATGTTGATGTCTGGGTGTTGGCTGTCTACCGTCCCCCATCTTATGATGAGGCTTGCAATTCTCGGCTCATCCAACTGATCTTGACCTTTTGTGCTGACCGTGAGGTGGTGGTTTTGGGCGACTTCAACCTGCCCTCCTTGGCTTGGCCTTTTGAGAATGTTCTTGATGTTAACGTACGCCCGGTAGATATGTCTTTTTTGAACTGTTTCCTCTCTATTGGTTTGACACAGTGGGTGACTGAGAGCACTTTTCTTGCAGGTGGTTCCATTTTGGACCTTTTCCTGACATCCGAGTTGGATAGGGTGGGTAGTGTT
>SDVV010009200.1:0-16820 GCA_016164225.1 Gammarus roeselii
ATAAATATGCTGCTGAGTTCATACTAACGCATCACGATCCACGATATAAATATGTATTGTAATACCCGAAGTAACAGTATGTATTAAAGAATTTTTATAGCCCGTTTTATGTGCTATACTCAGAAACAGGAGCGATGAAAACCAACACCATTTATGGTATACTTGTGTTGTATTTAAATACATAAACGTTTCTTTCACGTCATTGTCGCAATGACAGCTGTGATGTGACCATGACCATAATAACAACATCGTATACATTGCAGTAATATCGAGGCCAACAAAATGACTGTCGGCCTTCTAATGCCAGGAATTGAGTGATAAATCTATGATAAACATGGTATTTAGTTGTTAAATATCATAACTAGTACTATTAGACATTCACAATTTTTCCCTATGTATATACACGGCTTAAATTTTCACCGATGAGGCTGCGGTTTCCTTCCAAAGCTTCGCAAATCAATGTTATTCATTTGATCTTTGCAGGTCTTCTCCTCGTAACCACGGATTGATTGCCTCTGCCTTTAGCAGCCTACTGTCTTGACAGATGTAACCGTTCCAGCTCGCTCAGCCGCTACCCCTTTGCAACAGGCGGCAACACTCGCAGTAATTCTGCGCGTGCTCCTGTTTTGATACTCCCTGTAAAAGTTTGCCGAAGTTCAAATTACTATTCAAGTGCTTGTGCCGAAAAATCATGGAATGTTTTGGGCAAAGTTTGTGTGTGGATGCGAAGTTGTCCCGTATAGCGGTAAGGAAAGGCTTCTCGGAGGGCGCTGTCACTGAATCGGATGCAGACGTTGTTAAAGAAGACATCTTTGATAATGAAATGAACAGGGACCTAGCTACATGGATGGTTTAAAGCACAAAATGAAAATATTATTTATATACGAATTACATGAAGGACTCATAGGTGAAGTCAAAGAAGTCGCAGCCATTTCAGTTAAATGGATAGATGAATTTTAATATGCATGAATTGTGAATTTTCTTAGATCGAATTTGAGATGACACTGACTTCTAATACTTAAAAATCTGACGCGTTGTCACATCATCAACAATCAAGCAACGGTCTCTTCATTGGGGAAAATTTGAAGGGAAAAATCACAGATCCGTGTCTCAATTACTGCAGACGACACAATGTCTATCACTTCAACTAACAGACGCCTGACCTCCTCCTTCTCGGGCATAGAAAAGAAGACAGCCCCCAAATGCCGTCCAAATTAGTGAAGCAGACACTGTAGTCGAGTACTAACTTAGTTTGCATAACGGGCAGTTTGCCTAATTAATTTGCCAACAGTAAGTGGTGTTCGTGCAGAAGGGCCCACGGCTGCCGTCACTGGAACGAATAGGCTGCCCTGAGCCTAGGCCTAAACTTCCCACTTTACGCGCCCTTCTTAATTAGTGAGGGCATTTTATGTTCTCATGACGAAGATCTTTTGCCAAATTAGTTATTTGAACAAGTCTGTTATGGACGATTCCTGCCCGTAGTGCCGAGTGGCTGGGGACCTAGAGTGTGCGCCTGATCCTGAAGCATTTATAAGTGAAAACGTTAAAGGAAGCAATGGGTTTGGTGAAGACTTTTTTCGTATTGAAAGGAGGGTGGAAAGATTCCGAGATTAGGTTTATGTAGTTAAGAAATAAGAGCAGTTAGAAAGAAGTCGATATTTTAGTGGAGAAAGGGGAACATGTTCAGAGAATAGGTTTCTGTGTTAAGAAACAAGAACAACGTTGGAGAGGACTTCCATGTATTGATAATATGAAAACAAGCTTACAACAGACGTTCGTGTCGAAAGAAACTGCAAGTAATCTAGAAGAAATGCTGAAATGGTAGAAATGAACATTATAGAGGAGTCGTGTGTGCATTGAAAACCAACAAAAAAAATGTTATATAAGACATCCATGAATAGAGCAAAAAATAAGGTTGTTGATAACGTTTCATATATTGGAGAAATGAAATCATTTAAAGAAGACACTTGGGTTTATGAACGGATAAAGACCGTTGCAGAGAATATTGTTTGTTGTGTGAAACATCAACTGCTTTGGAGACGACATCCATAGTTGTTAAAAAATAATAACAATTTATCATACACAATACAATTTTGTCTTATGAAGGAAATAAAACATGTTTATGGAAAATATTTTTGCACAGAGAAACGAATTTGGGGAAAACGCAATAATTTCTCCTTCGTCGTCTGACATTTCAAAGTTGATAAATTACTTCACATAGGAAATTCATATAAATATTTATATTTAGATGAGATGAACCCGATAATCATAAGAAAGTATGGTCAAGTTATAATGAAATCAAGTTGAATACGCACAAGCGACCCTCGGCTTTAATACTTGGAGCTGAGGGATGAAAAGCGTTTGCGGGATAAACAATCCTACTCATATCCATGGAGACCGCTACCTCAGGACGAGCCAAGCATGACCCGATGCCAGTTTCGTTATTAAAACGAAAAAGAAAGATGACTTCGTGTGTATCTATCTAACGACCCTGCAGGACTGTGTAATGACAAAGAAAATTTGCATGATTACCGTACATAACTCTTAGGAATAAAAATGAGACACACAAAAATAGGATTATATGACATGAAATAATGTTATATAAAATGCACAATAGTATAATACAAATACAACTGGTTATGTAAAGTTATTCTCAATAGAGAAGTAAAATAGTTGAGCACAAAAAAACATGAGATGTTCCTGCATTTGACAACAACCATTGACGCTCAATGGTTGTTGACGCTCAATGGCTTATGGTGCTTTACTCTTTGACTATTGAGAAGTTTGTTTAAATATAGGTCTGTTGTTGAATTATACGTCGCGACCAATAAGTAACATATAAATTTAGGTTCTGAAACAAAATTGAAGGTTGTTAATGAGAATGCAGATGATTAAAAAACTAGACCACATTCTTGTCGTAACACATTGGTGCTCTCCTAGTGAATTGATACTTTGGGAAAATCTCATGTCACCATTGGAAACGATTTGAACCAATGTTGCAATAACAATATATGTCGTCAGCCTGAGCATTCCACTCATTCCTGGTTGAAAATAATGAGTAATCATGAATTCTGCTGTGTACTCAAGTTTCACGTTGATCATGGTTGCTATCAAAATAATAATAAAACGTACCATCGTGAATTCCCGTGAACATCAGAACGAATAATAGAAAAGTAAAACTATTTTTTGGAGTGAAAACACCAATGGACGAGTGTGTTGGAAATTAGATAAAAGTTAACGATTTTAAACCTAAACTCAGACTTTGCAATAGCAGAAATTATTGGATAAAAATGTCAAAATATCAGTGGTACCAGGGACCTATTTTAGGGCAAAAACCAATGAGAGTTACAGTATGTATTGCGGGAATATGTATTGCCAGATCACTTGCACACGAATAAGGTCCTAATCTATTGGTCACAACAACCTACTCATCTGACTCCAGGGCCGGTGTTAAAAATTACGCTTTTAGACCTCGCAACCCACTCAGGGATCTCATCTCAACGAGAAACGTATAAATTCCACTCTCAAAGGCCTTTGAAGTCCACTAAGCCGACCTTATATCTACGAAGTTCAAGTAAATTTTATTCTCCCGCCTTTGAAGCCGACTAGGGGACCTGATCTCAACGAGAAGCGAGTAAATGTTACTTCACTGGCCACCACAGCCTACCAGCCTACTCAGCAGGCCAGATCTCAACGAGCCACTTGCAAACGTTATTTTGCTGGCATTCTCAGGCCACTTAGCAGGCCCCATTTATAAAAGAAGCATGTAAATGTTATTCCATCGGCTACCACAAACTCCTCAGTAGACCCCACCTCTGCGCAGAGCCAATAAATGTTACTCATTAAGTTTTTGCAGCCTACTCATTAATGCACATCTTCATGAGAAGCTGGTAAATGTTACTCCGCCGGCCTTCACAGCCTACTCCGAAGGCCCAACTCAATGATGAGGTGGTAAATGTTAAATCCACAGCCTTTGCAGCCTACTCAGAAGACCCCATCTGCAGGCATGTGCAAGCAGTCAAAGGCAAGGCATTCAGAGCATCGGGTCTCAGGAAGTTCTTTTGAGTCTCCGACAATAGAGCAGACGAGACGTACGATAGAATCTCCCCTCGAAAAGACCCGGCACACCAAGACCTCTCGCCAGCACTGGGCCAAGATGGATGGTAGTGAACCAGTGACTGAACGTTTAACTGTGGTCGTTGGCCACGTCAAATCTCGTTGAGAGATCAGCTGATTTTCAAGCATACAGAAGCCAGGAAAACTTTATAGAAGAGTTTCCGTGGGGTAAATAACATGAATTCGTTCCAGTTATCGTAGAGGTATACCGGTTCTATTTATAAGTAGGGAATAAGGAAGAGCGAGAGCTAGTCTATTTTTGCTGAGAATATGCAGTTAACCGGCTTGGCATATAAAAATATATATTTCATTCTGTCTGTCTCTTTGTAAATAGCAATTTGATCAGAATTTTTTCTTAATTTAGACTTGCAAATAACCTCGAAACCGGATTATGGAGAACATTATATATTATCAGTTGCAGTTTGCTTCGATGACGCTACTACTGCAGTCCTCATTATGCTAGATAATATTTAAGCCCAATTTGCATCTGCACAGAAATTGAAAACTTTATCATGTTAATACATTTAACATGAAATTAAATATAACAATGCAAAGATTTAATTCAAGAAGAACTCTGCCGAAATACAATTCCTATATGATTTAATTGATCATTAAAATTTGTTGTGGCATTCTTTACCAATTCTTTTAACTTACTGGCATAGTCAATTGGACGAATTAATTTATCAGCGAGGTTGAAACAGAAAATACACAAATTTCAATCTGAGTTGAGTTGGATTGCTACATAATTGAGTCTCGCTGGTTCTGGCGAAATAGATAAACTATTTCCGATTTTCATTTTGCTACATTAAGTAGGTCGGATTAGATTATTCAATTAGGTCTGTGTAGGTCAATTCGGTATAGGTACTGTTTCTTAAGTCCCAATACACTTTCAAATAACATGTTGCCCGACAACAACGATTTGTTCTGAGACTATGACGGACTGACGAATACACACTATGAAATGATGCATATCACCCGTTCTCAGAGTTCGCATCTGAAGATGTGTCGACGGACTGCAGCAACTGAGAGTTGCGCTGACATGTCGTCGCATATTGAAACTCGCAGTTGACCTCGCTTCACATTACTTAAAATGCAATGGCTGAGCTAGTCTAATAAGTAAAACAGACACGATGTCTACTTTACAGGTGAACAAAAACTCATAAATGACTCATGATGTGACTGCTCAAAGTCCATAGACAGTTGTTGAAGCACAGCACGCACGCACTCACCACGGAAACTCGTCTCTGACAGGATCACCAGCGGCTAAAGGTCAAATGTCACGTCTACTTATCTGAAATATGTACTGTATCCTTCATATAATACCACCTACTCTATTTCACTCTAACATTCCCTTTGCGCATAAAAATAAGTTTGAACTCATTAAAACATGAAGCATGCAAGCCATGGCTCGATCTTCGTCGTCTCTGGATGTAAAATTTCACATATCGTTCTTTTCGAATTAAGTAACAGTGAATCGATGAACATATATCCAGACACGACTATTATTACAATCCATCGGATGAGTAAAATATTCTAGGCGTTCCGTTTTGTTTTAAAAAAAACTAGTGTATATTCGGTGTGGGAGTTGAAATATGCATTTTTTTGGTGTATTAATGTTTACTGCGGCTTGTATTTGATTTACTAAAATTCATGAATTCGTGATGTCGATTACCTTTGTGTCCCACATAGCAGCTCCCAGCGTAGCCCCATCGGCCCCACTTAAGGGGCATGAAGGCATGCAAAGCAGTGTACCTCAGCGCGTCAGCACTAAACAAAGTAATAAAATGATGCAAGCCGCTGGTTGGAATGCGCTTAACTAGTCGAGAAAAAATCTTACCAGAGAGAAACAATAGTTGCAAAATACGATACAAAAACACAAACAAAGTAAATAACTAAAACCTAATGGGTCTAGCAAATCTTATACAATACCTTAATCGACACCTCAGCTGGGGCCTTCTTGAATCAACGATTTGAATCACTTACACCGCTTCAGAAGAGCGCTCGTTCCAAAGCTGCACACAGCCAATATCTCAAGCCCTCTTGAGCAGTGAAGACAAACCTGAATCCTTGGCTCAATGAAAAAGCTTCCATCACTACACGAGATATAAACGCAACAACCTCACTCCCCATGATGAAAAGCAACTACTGAGCTCTTAGCAGAGCTCCGTATTCCACTTCTCCCTGTTCATCAGTCGCCTCGTTCCCCCGCCTCTGAATAGACTCCAAAAGTCTCTTACCCCCCAAACATCCCACGTTCGAGTCACATGAGCAATAGTCTAAAACGTGTCTTAAATGAGTAATACAAAGTCCATATTAGCAGAACCTTATTGACATTAGTGAGTGCAGACTTTCCTCACATGCAGGTGAAACTCGTGTGTAACACAACCACCTCATGTGTAACACAAGTCAAGCTATCGAAATCCATTAGCAAGCTGCTCTAAAGACGATCCCTTTAAAAACGGAATAAACACATTTGACTGCATTCAATGATTGATTCTACATATGACAGAGCCATAGACCGCACCAAACACTGATCCCTCTACATTGAAAAGACACCCTGGCGAACTGCGTGCAATAAGCGGAAACTCAAATAATATCCCTTACTCTGGAACAGGTACAGCTACAGGTTTACTCTCCAAGCAGTACTCATCCATGAGCTGGGATGGCGAAAACGTGTGGGGATCATTTACTTAATCCGAAATACTTGTCTGCGGCCTGCCATTGAGATCAATTCCGATCTTACAGAGTACCGTATGCAATTTGTCTTCTGTAACCATGGCTTCTTGCAACTGATTTTCACCAACTTCACAATCTTTTGCAGAAGCCTCCAAGCCCCGGTGCTCTGTTTCGTGTGAACTGCCATTTGCTAATGATTTGATTCAAAGTTCCTCGAACACTGTGATGATCCTCCTAAAATATCAATATTTTGGCAGAGCTGACAAAATGTGTATTATTGTCACTTATCAGCATTCGATGTTACGAACGACTATCTGAAAATGCTGAAGCATTCGTAAAAAAGTTTCTGCCGACGAATCCTTGGCGAATTCCAGAGAGAAGGCACGAGTGGATGCGTTTACATCTCATACAAGTGTTGTTCACTATCCTAATTCAATGTCGAGCTCATGGAATCCACCATCGCGGACGGATGCATCCAACAACATGGTTGAAGCCATGGTGCTGTCGAACATAATGTTCTTAAATCAGGTCAGTGATGCGATGTTTGATGGGCAACCGGATGGGCTACTTAACAGTATGTTCCACCTCTGCCTGTGTGACCTGACACAATGCTACCCTTGTCTTACTTAGCTCAGCTGTAAATTCAGCTGCTTCATCGATGTGTCGCATCACTTTGGGTCATTTCCACGGAGGATTTTCACTTCCTGTCAAAAGGACAATTTGCAGTCTTTTGATCACCCAATCTTCTAACCTTCCTGTATCGGTGAAACCGATACCTGGATCAAAATGGTTACCGCTCACCTTCTTCTATAGTTTCTTTTTTTCAACCAACCTATTTATTCATTGATTTGACCGAAGGATCAAAATATTCATCGTTCACTGCCATGAGGAAAGATCCCTTAATTGGGTTCTCTTCGGTCATAATCAGGGTCACAGTGTTGAGCTGGGCCGGTAATATATCCCATTCCTCATGAAGTCAAGCCAATGAGGCCACAATTGGCTAGACTTCAGCTTCTTACCGCTGATTGACTGGGTGATAATAGATCAGCCGGGTTCTCAGCAGTTGAGACGTAAAGCAATTTAGCTTCTGGTAGGATTTTCTTCCTTTCCAGTTTCTTAACTGTCATGGATACTTTGAGGGGCATCCTGAAGCAACGTCCCATGGTCAGCTACTATGCTGATATTTTGTTCCTAGGCTTCGCGCACACACTTTGTAAGACAAGCCCAAAATAAAGCTACAGTGAGTTCCAATTTAAGTGCAAACAAGGTTTCTGCAGGAATAATGCGTTCTTAAACCAACAATAGTGTAATTTTTCCATCGCTGACTCCATACACAGCTGCTCCGTGAACTACCGTTAGGGCATCTACGGAGTTATACACGGTCAGGAATTTATCCAGTTCCACAGGTATTTTAATTAGAATTATCACCATATTTGACATTTCCTTCTTGATCCAGCCCTTTTGGTCGGCAATAGCATCTGAAAGTTCATCATTGCTAGTTAATTTAAAGAGACATATTTTTTTCGTCAGCAGCTGGGCTCATCATCCCAGGAGGATCAAAATTAGAAGGTAAACACCTAAGAATGATCCTCTTGGTGGGCAGACCTGTGTTTTGCTTCCTTGGGGACACAATCCTATGAACTTTTTTGGGATCCCATTTGAGTCCAAAGATATCTACTGTACATCTTGAGGAGACTGCTCTTTCCCTTTCTTCTTCTTGGTTTCTGAGTTATTTGTGGCCCATTCCTAAAGGCGGAGCTCGGCCTCACCTTAAATACCTTTTTTTGGACGAGGCATTAAACTTTTTAAATTCGGCCGTCGTAGAGGCATTTCCAGTAGGTTGTCAACACAGATGTTTCACCAAATCATGTGTGCGACTTCTGGTTGATCACCATACTACTTTAAATAATAATCTATAGTTGTATTCAAGATAAAGTGTGAGCAGGTCGCTCACACGGGGCAGGCTGTTCACATCACGGGGCCGCGAGTGACGAGTGAATTCTTTGTTATTTTTACCAAGCCAACCAATGAGAACGTTCTGGTTATGTTCGCACAGACGGCGTACGGACCAAGTCTGAAATTCATTAACATTTGGGGCAGTTCTAGAACCATGATAGGTCGTGACAATGTGCAGTCACGCAAACTTATAGAATCACTTCTTGTTTTTCTAGTGTAATCAGAAACGTTGTGGACTGGGGTGGTTGGATAATCTTTTTTCATTGGGTGGTGAGGAAGAATGCGATATGATATTTTTGATAGGTCAGACATGTTCGACTTTCAAGGAATCCTTTTATGTAACTGCCCTTGCATTACCTCATCATAGTGGTTTAGGAAGAACTGATCATTTTTCAACTACTTCGGAGTATTTACTGGCCAACTTTTTCTGTGCAGGACGATAGTTGATGGGCAGAGTGGGATGTGATTGTTTTCCTTGCAACCTAACTATGTACTATCGGTTACAAAGAAGGAGACCATACTTTTGATTTTGCGTTTTGTTAACGACATCCCTGCACAGGGAGATTGTAAGCTTTATAGTGTGGATTTGCACATTTGCATTTCCTCCAGACGTTTGGCTGTAAACATAGAACCATAAGCACTTACCTAACTGCATACAATTTGAATTGAATGAAGTTTGAATAAAACGCGAAAATAAAACTAAGGTATCTATCTTTGTAATCGATAGTACATGCCATCAGTATATCGGATACTCTCGGCAAATAGTTACAATGCACATGGTCATGCATCTAGGTGTGCTTCTTCCAGCGTATTATTTTCATTTTTCTTGTCTGATATTGCTATTTTTGTGCAGTGGTAATATTGTCTTGAGTGTCACATTGACGTTTCATTATGGGACCTGACAATGCGTTGTTTTTCTGCTCCATCATAAAGAAAAAAATCAATGTACGATCTGCTCTAATTAGTAGATCTACTGGATAGTGGACCATATCGTAAAATCTATCCGCTAAGTTCCTTCACTTGGCCTTCATTGTTCGGCAATTTCACTCACACCATCATTAGTCTTTCTACACGAGAGCCAACAATGGTCACATCCACAGTGACATTATCATGTGCTGCCAGCTCGACAATAACTTTAGCTCCACCATACCGCTGCTCTGACCCCTGGCTATTGTCGCCATCTATGGTCAAAGTAGTTGGTTGACAGTTCATGTCAAAGATACTGAGAATACCGCTTATGCTGAATGCTCCTTGCGCACCCTGGTCAAACAGAGCAAGCACTAGCTTCGAGCCAACCTTCGTCTTTAGCCTAATTATTGCCGTGAATGATGCAGTTGGTTCACGGTCTGCATCTGAGGTACTAATGATGGGCACTTTAGTAACACTTGGAATTGCTGCAGAAGTAACAGCTGCAGTCTTTGTAATGTTTGCTGCCTGCTCCCCAATATTTCGTTGATCTTCACTACTTTTCAGCCAATGCACCACGACGCCCAGCAATTTGCTATTCTTACCGTTAAGTGCTTTTTCATGGCAATCAGCAAAACGGAGACCTGAATTGAGCCATTTGAAGCACAATCTTAACTCAGACTCCATAGTTTTTCTTTCATCATTAATTTTGTCTCATACTATGTGCAGTAATAGACAGAATGATCTTCAGTACAAAATGTCCACCCAGCTGGTGCCACTTGGGAAGATCCCACTTGACCAAGGCATATGGGTACATCCATCGTAAAATCTGAATCACAGGACATTTTTTGATTCCTTGATCAGTCAGATTCCATGCAATATCTCAATATTTTCTCCTACTGCAAGCTTCTTGGACCCTTGACGGCATTTTGCTTGTAACTCTGTGTTCCATTTCGAAAGAACAGGAAATGCGATCCCTGGAATCAAGACCTCCTGTTTTCTGATGACAAAAATGTGAATCCTTTCATGTTCGAATTCTTTTCGAGATGAAACTGATTCAGTAAGGCGCAGGAAGATCATCAAGTGCATTCAGATGTTCTATTTAAATGCGCTCTTTGTTTCCGTATTGCTTCTCCAGCATATTTATTTCTTGTGGTACGCTTCATTTGTTGGAGTGCACCCTTCAAGTTAACCCGCAGGTGAGAACATTTTATAAAGGGTTTGAGCTTATCATTGTAGTGAGCAGTTCCAAGGCGATGCTATAAGGATGTAGATCAGGATGTAGATCAGGATGTTTCCTGAAATTAACTGCTCCAGATTAAGTAGCCTAATCTTTACACCTTTGCGGAAGAATTGCTCACTGATGCAGCGAGTTAACTCGTGGTCCAGTTTGCAATTCAGTGTCCAATCTTTTGACTCTAATGAGGCTGGTTCTCTAAGGTTCAAGCGAACATATATTAGTCATCTTCTTGAGGGAAGATACCTCCTTTTGAATGTTTTCATCTGCCTCGATAACACTGCGTTTACTCAATTATTCACTCGATATTTTTCCGCAACGAAGGCATTATAATGAAGCTCATCAATGTTGTGGACTGCACTGGAGGGGTTGACGTTGCAACGATCATCCAACTTATTGTGATGAGTTGGCTTAAGCAGGAGCTCTCCATTCTTCATTGTCGTTCGTTTTGAGTTTTTGGTGATACACCAAATATCAGAAATAAGCTCACAAATTCAGCACAAATATATCATCTTTATTCAATAATGAGATCCTCCTTCTCAATTAGTGCTGGACTACAAACTGAAATTTATGTCCTTCAATCTTGAAAATTTTAGAAAATATAGTCATTATTATATTTCCTTCTTTTCAATTGTTACTTCTTGATTACGAAATCTATAATTTCAATACAGTATTCAATATTTGCCACCAATTACAATATATAAAAAAGTGTCAAACTGGTCACATAATATTAGTTAGCCGATTTTTCCAAAATGGTAGTGGTGGGCTGACCTTCTTCACTGTTTACAAATGAAAATATATAAAACAACACTAAACCGGCTACTCAAATGCTTGTCAATTTACTTTTTTCATTTACATATTGCAACCTATAAATTCTCAATACAGGCAAATAAGAATCGATTGTCATCAATAAACGCTCGTTATTTAGTCAATCCTTCCATGCAGTATTTTCAAAGAATTAATTAATTGAAAAGGAATCATCAAGGATTTCAACGTTCTCCTTTTTTGCATGAAATGCTTATATTATATTTGAAGAACTAACATTTCTCCCGTTTGAATAATTTAGTTTGTACAAGAGCTACGTCTCCATCTTGAAACAGCCTAAATATCTGATCGGACTAACTAACATTTCTAAATTAAAAATACAATACAGAACAATTTTAATTTCTTTCATGAATCTTACCTTTCAAATCTCATTTGTTATCGCTCAACTCGAATGGCCTTATCATCCTAACTGGTACAGGTACTGGAACCTTCAATACCAATAAAAAATATCATGTGTACTTCTTTGTTCATTTACCGAGATTTTCCTATAAAATTTCATTTGTGTATTTTTACTAACTTGAAATGATTTCTTCATCCTAACTGGAGCAGAAGCTTCTCATGCCAAGAGAGATGATTGAATATAATTTTCATTTTGTGATGGCATTTCACTTAGTATTAAATTACACTTTTTTAAATGACCTCGTCATCCACTCTGGTATAGGACTTTTCATGCCAAGAAGAATGAAAATAGCTTTAAATTTATATTTTCAATAGAGGTCTTCATTTGTTAACATCTGGCTGATCGCAATATGGCCGAGTTCGGCACACAATTGAGAGGACCAACTCGGAGGCAGAGTGGGTAGCGTGTCGTCTCTCCTCACTATAGACTTCCACTCGAAGATGGAGGTTGAAGGTTCGAGCCAACCTGACCCCAGGCGAAATATTCTGGCCGGTCTCTTAAATGGTTAAGAGGCCAGCCCATAAACGCCGTGGGTAAAAAAGGCTATCAGGTGGTAGTTACGCTTCGACCCGCTATATAAGCGGAAAATGTCTCCCCAAAAATACGTGTTGTTCATAAGTCACTGTCTATGATCAGGTTCGATGAACTAATGTTAATTATAGGCTTTACTGTTGACGCATCGTTTTGTCGTCAACACAACTTATTTGTATCTTATGTATGAACGCTAGGTTAATAGTTGCTTACTAAATGCTTACAGCTGCCTTCACTGGTAGGTGCCGCCGTTAGGGAGCTATTATTCGTGTCGGACAGGCGACAATTATCAAACATTTCGTCAACTGACTGTACGATGTGTTTCTGCACAATACTGTCTGTAAATTACGTTTAAACTACTTGTAAAGGGCTTATCATACGGAAGTTTGTTTAATTCGTGTATCCTTGGTTTTCTTGTAATCATTGAGTCACAAAAAGCATCTACAGCGCGTCACACATAACACTGGGGGTTGCCAACGTCCAAAACACTCCTATCATAAGGCATTCATGGTGACTCAAATGTTACGCAAATACAACCTCTGTACATGACACAATATGTGGGTTGACAGTAAGGAATATCCTACAAGCAAACTATATTTCAAATCCAGTGTGTTATTAAGGAGCCCATAGTGCCAGTCATCATCAACTAAAATCACTTCATCGTCTCAAAGACTCCACTAGACCACATATATGTTCTCGAAACCGGATTCTCTCAAATGGAAATAAACAAGTTAATATTTTCGTCAATCATATTATGACTACTCAAGTCAAAGGGCAACATAGGTGATCAGATAAACATGACCAATATCTTCTCTGTACTGTGAACAGCTGCTGCCAGTCAAAGAGGCTAATCTATGCAACATCAAATTAAACTTATTCCTTATTGATTTCTTTCACTGAGCTATGTCGCACGGCCAGATGTACATCCGTCTTCCAAGCACGGCCTAGAAAGACCATGGATGGTTTCCTCAGTTCTAAGACGACTTACTAAAAAATAAATAGGACCTATTTATTTATTTCAAATTTTACATTTGGAGGTAACTCATTATTAGAAACAATGTGAATGTAATATTATCATGTCTCGTACGGTTATCAATTTATGCCTGAGGAGCGTTAAGTGGGCAACAACCCCCCCCCCTCTACCGCATGAGAAGCATTGTCAGAGAGTTGGGTGTTGATCTTTGGCAGGAGCTCTCGCCGTGTCGTATGTCAATCCCTCAACCGCTGACAATGGATTATTCTGGTGGTACAGTGCAGCCAACACGCGGTCAGGGTTGCCCGGTTTGTTACCGTCATATTGTAAAAACATCAACAACGGAATCCAGTGATGTGAATAATGCGTTGTCAGGGTATTGTAGGATAAGGTAGAAAATATCTCTTCAAACTCTATTTGAGAGAATATAAGAATATTTTATTTGAAACTTTGTTCACGTAGAAGGTAATGTACTCCTCTACTAGCGTCAGATCCGGGTGATCAGATCTGTCGCACGTGTCTTCGTTTTCTATTCATTTTCTCCTATTTCAAAGCAATTTTCTACGTTGTATGCATTCCTAATTCTAATTAATATTAATTAACAGGACTATTCACGTATGATGTCTAATGTGTTGATTCCGACCATCACCATCGTTGAGTGCACGGCTACAACGTATCAAGTTCCCTAACTTAGTCTGGAAAGTCTGCCTCTTCCACACCCCTTGCCATCCCCATCACCCTCTTCCACGCCCCTTGCCTTCCCCACCACACTCTTCCACACCCCTTGCCTTCCCCATCACACTCTGCCACACCCCTTGCCTTCCCCATCACCCTCTCCTACACCCCTTGCCTTCCCCATCACCCAATATCGATGGTCGAACATCTCTCTACTGTTCCCATGCCTCCGTTGTTCCGGATGGTGTACTGTACGGGCGTTCGAACATCCACTCAAAGATGTGACTGTAAATTCAACTTGAAAGCGTTTCCGTTTCAAACCTATATTGAATAGACCTCGTTCATGTTAGTCCATAGGAGTCATATGCGAATGTAGTTGTATTGAGAGCGCATTGTTGAATATTGACTGTTTCAACAATGTACATTTCCAATCCCTGCAACACAGATATATATGAATTGGTGTGCAATTATTACGAATGCATGCTCCAATCAGTAGGTGAGCTATATTCAGAAAAAAACTTTATATCTCTCCGGGCAGTCGGTATACTTTTTACTATGCAATAGCCTTGAATACGCACTTACAAACGACCTACTTAGGAATGCACACAGAGAGCTCATCATAATGCACGCTATCATTCCCTTCCCTGCAATCATAAACCATAAGTGTGCAGTCGAGCGTAATGCAGTTCTCCAAAGCTTGAGATTTTTCAGACCGAAAACAACGCAGCACTCAACAGTCATTGAATTATTTGTCAGCGCTGGTGGATTACAGGTAAACCAAAGCTAGTGGCACTCACGATGATAAGATTACGTTAAAGGCGAGATGGGTATGGCCCACGTCTTACTGTCCTCACATAAACAAGTGTGCCGTGTTATCAACGACATCACGGACCTTGATGATCCATCTTTGAGTGTTCAATTAACTTGTGCGCCTATCAACTTGGGGAGTTATAAATCTGGTCTGTTGTTAAGGTAGAGGGGGTAGGCTGTAACTCCAGTAGGGCTGGAGGCAGCAGTAGTATGGTTGGATGCCACAACCTCTGGCGAGTGATGGGGGCAGGGTGCCTATCTTTGGCGGCCTTATGAGATAAATGGTGGAGGCATCCCAAGGGTTATGTTTGGTCACCCACGTGTCCCCCTGGAGCGACGGGTTATTGACGATACCCCGGTAATTCAGGATCCAATGCAATGTGATGTCTGGTCACCCAACCATTACCATGGAATGTCAAGTTTTCGACGATATCCCA
Organism: Gammarus roeselii; assembly: GCA_016164225.1. Taxonomy (NCBI): domain Eukaryota; kingdom Metazoa; phylum Arthropoda; class Malacostraca; order Amphipoda; family Gammaridae; genus Gammarus; species Gammarus roeselii. The sequence goes on from SDVV010009200.1 coordinate 15,543, forward strand.
GTATTGTATCATACCCCTACTTGGACATTATCGAACACACAGCCTGGGAAGCTTTGAGTCTGTGATGGGCGATCAATACTGAACCAACGCTTCCGACAAAAATACGGCGTTTAAACGGTAACGAATTCAGACTGGGCAGTTAGTTATATTAATCATAAGTGACTTAATTGTGCACCAAGTACACCTATTATGTTGTGCTTTACAATTTTCATTGAACAAATATATTGAATTTCTATGTAGCGTATTCCCAAATTGCGGATTTTTTACTATCATTTTCATAATTTAATCATTACAATGTCTTTTTTTACGTTCGTGTTTTCGGACAATTTAATATATGATGTATAGTCTTATATTAAATCATTGTGCAAGTGGCGCACTCCACTGGAAGTGTGTAATCAATTCTTATTTAAATAGAATTGTTAAACTATTTTTGCTTCCAAATGATTTGCCATGGGAAGTGCATTCTAGTGCATTCATGGCGCTTCCTAACTCTCATGGTTTCTTCCTCCTTCGCGTCTCGCTCATCGTTCATGGGAAGTGCATTCTAGTGCATTCATGGCGCTTCCTAACTCTCATGGTTTCTTCCTCCTTCGCGTCTCGCTCATCGTTCATGGGTAGTGCATTCTAGTGCACTCATGGCGCTTCCTTACTCTCATGGCTTCTTCCTCCTTCGCGTCACGCTCATCGTTCATGGGTAGTGCATTCCAGTGCACTCATGGCGCTTCCTTACTCTCATGGTTTCTTCCTCCTTTGCGTCTTATTCATCGTTCATGGGAAGTGCATTCTAGTGCACTCATGGCGCTTCCTAACTCTCATGGTTTCTTCCTCCTTCGCGTCTCGCTTATCGTTCATGGGTAGTGCATTCTAGTGCACTCATGGCGCTTCCAAACTCTCATGGTTTCTTCCTCCTTCGCGTCTCGCTCATCGTTCATGGGTAGTGCATTCTAGTGCACTCATGGCCCTCCCTTACTCTCATGGTTTCTTCCTCCTTCGCGTCTCGCTCATCGTTCATGGGTAGTGCATTCTAGTGCACTCATGGCGCTGCCATACTCTCATGGTTTCGTCCTCCTTTGCGTCTCGCTCATCGTTCATGGGTAGTGCATTCTTGTGCACTCATGGCGCTTCCTTACTCTCATGGTTTCTTGCTCCTTCGCGTCACGCTCATCGTTCATGGGAAGTGCATTCTAGTGCACTCATGGCGCTTCCTAACTCTCATGGTTTCTTCCTCCTTCGCGTCACGCTCATCGTTCATGGGAAGTGCATTCTAGTGCACTCATG
>SDVV010009201.1:0-16820 GCA_016164225.1 Gammarus roeselii
ATATAAGTTACAAAAAAAGGTAAGACGGCTACACGAAACATGTTTACCAATTGATCTTGTTGTTATTGAGTGATGGACTGGCTGGTAGCGTTATTGAGTGGAAAGAGGTGTCCTCAAGATTGATTTGGGTGAAAGTAAAGTTAGGCGTAGAAAAATGGGCATTTGTGGGGGCGTACGGACCTGGTAGCGAGAGGAGTGAGGAGGAGAGGGAGCAATTTTGGACTTACCTGAGCGAGTGTAATTCAGTGTGGTTGAACTGGGTGACCTCAATGCGAGAGTAGGAGATTCAGTAGTGCACAATGTGTTATGGAGGCATGGCGTTCCTGGTAGGAATGACAATGGGGAAAACTTTATAATTCTGTGCATGGAACAGGAGCTGGTAGGCGGAAACAGCTTGTTCAAGAAACGAGATATCCACAAGTACGCATGGGTAAGGATAAGGATGGCTCATGGTGCAGTGGTGGAGAGAGTGCTGATGAATTTTGTGTTGATTTCGAGGAGAGTTGTGGGGAGGCTGCTGGAAGTGCATGTGCTGAGAGGGGATGATGGAGGAGTGTCTGATCATCTACTAGTGGAGTGGGAAGAGGAAGTGAGGTAGTGAAAGTGAGTGAGCTAAATGCGAGAAGCAGAGCTGAGGATTTTCAGCGGGGGTTGAGGGAGGAATATGACAACGTGAGAGGGCAGGACCTGCAAGATGTTTATAAGTGTAAGAAGACAACAATAGGTCTATTGACCCAAAGTAGGTTGCCTTTTGATAGCATGAGGATTAGTTCTGAAGTAGAACGTTTAAGAGAGTTTCAAGGGCCATTTCTGTTTTTATAACATCATGGAAGGGAACGGTTTATCTGTTTATCGGCGATTTATGAAGAACTTGTCGAGCCGCGACCTAAACATTTTGATTGTATTGCTGTTTACAGCCTCCTCTGGAAGTTTGTTCCATTCTTCGACAACTCTATACGTGAAGGAATTGAGCGTGATGTGGAGTGAGAAACGTTCCCCAACGATTTTGAAACCATTGTTCCTAGCCACTACGTTCGTATCTAGAGTGAAAAGGTTCGCTCGGTCGACGTTTTCCTTACCCTTTATAATTTTCCATACCATGATCATGTCGCCTAGACACGACGTTTCTCTAGCGAATAGAGATTGAATTCCCGTAGCCTGTCTTCGCACGGTTTATTCCGCAGCGAAGGGATGAGTTTGGTAGCTCTACGTGGAACCTTATCTAATTTATAACGTATTTTCTTGGATATGGAAACCAGAATTGAACTTAATACTTGAGATGCGGTCTAACAAATGCTTAATATAACTTGAGCATACTATGTGGATTTTTGTACGAGATAGTGCGGGATATCATACCTAGTATTTTGTTGCTTTTCTTGGTAGCATCGTTACATTGCTTGCTACTTTTTAAGTCGTTACTAATGATGACGCCCAAATGTCTCGCTTCAGTGACAGGGATGAGTTTCTTTCCGGACATTTAATATTCGTGCTTGAGGTTAAGAGGACCTATGAGCATAACTTTACATTTGTCTACATTAAATTTCATTTGCCACTTCTCTGACCAATCAGCATTTTTTTTAATTCTTGTGGGATCTGCTGACACTCAAGTACGGTTTTCCTCCTATCTTAGAATCATCTGCAAACTTGCAATGTTTGAGAGTACGTTGCTATCGAGATCGTTAGTTAATATAATTTAGAGAACTGGACCTAGCACGGATCCTTGAAGCACGCCGCTTGTATCACTACCCCAGGAGAAGGTAGCTTAAGTTTAACTCGCTGTCGTCTGGCCGTAGGTCAGCATTTTATCTAGTTGTTAAGCTCGCCTCGAATACCGATGCTGTGTAATTTACTTACTAGGCGCTTGCCAAGGTAGATGATATCGATTGGAGATTTTGTGTCGTGGATTGCAATTATATTCTTGAAAAAAGTAGCTGGTTCGTAAGACAAAAACGGTCGTGTCTAAAGCCATGATGAGGGACGCCAATCAATTTGTTTGATAATAAAAATTCTGTAATTTTATCCGTGATCAAATTTTTTAGCAATTTGCCAATGTCTGAGGTAAGACTGATTGGACGGTCATTTCCGGGACACATTTTGTCCCTTTTTTAAAAATTGGGGTAGCATTGACTTCTTTCCATTTAGAGGGGTAGGTGCCATTTGTGAGAGATTGGGTAAAAATGTCTGATAAATGTTCGGCAATTTCGTTTTAACTCTCTTTCAGAATTCTGGGATGAACTTGGTCTTGACCTGGAGATTTTGTAGAGGAAGAATGGAGGAAGAATAGAAGACATTCAGAGATGCCTTGTTGAGATGTTCGTTAAATGTATGTGGTGTGCGCCATGTGGGCGGATGTAGACGGAAGGGCTGCGAATGATGGAACGAGGACGTCATATTAGCGGTGGCAGAAAATAAGACCTTGTCAGGAGTGGTTGCAAGCGAGGTCTGTGGTGGCCTATGACAACTATAAGGAGATGAAGAAGGAGGTAAAGCGAGTAGCGAGGAGAGCCAAAAAGGACGCTGATGCCAGGTGGGCAAACGGTTGTGCCAAAATTTTGAGAAGAATAAAAAGATGTTATGAAAGAGGCTAAGAGGGTGAGAAAGGGAGTTACAGGAAAGGAGGAGGCGGTGAAAGATGAAAACAGCCAGTTGTTGACGGAAAGTGGGGGTGTACGGAAAAGGTGGGCCGAGTATTTTGGTGAATTGTTGAATGTCGAGGATGACAGAGAGGCTGGTGTTGTTGCTGTGGGTGGTGGTGCGCGGATGCCAGTTTCTGGAGAGAGACTTGTTGCGGACATTACTAGGGAAGAGGTGCAGGAGGCGGTGGAGCGGGTGAAAGCAGGGAAAGCCCCTTGTTTGATTAGTGTTGCGACTGAGTGCCTGAATAAGGGTGTAATAACGATTTTCGAAGGGTTGGTGAGGCTACTGAACATTTGTTTTGTGGCGGGCGTGGTACCGATTGAGTGGCGCAGTGCCTTCATTTGCCCGCTATATTAGGGCATAGGAGATAAAAATTAATGCTGCAACTCAAGCGGCATCAGTTTGTTATATGTAGTCGGTAAGTTGTATGGAAAAGTGCTGATAAAAAGGATTATAGAATGTACGGTTTGCCCAATTGGAGAGAAACAGTGTGGCTTTAGGAGTGGTAGAGGGTGTGCCGATCAGATTTTTTGCAGTGAGACAGGTCTGTGAGAAGTACCTTGCAAAGGGAAAGAATGTGTTTACGGCCTTCGTGGATTTGAAAAAGGCATAGGACAGGATTGACAGGGAAGCGCTGCAAAGGGTGTTGCGTTTGTATGGAGTGGGCGGAAATTTGTTGAAATCGGTGCAGAGTTTCTATGTTGGCAGCCGAGCATGTCAGAGTGGGAAGCGAGGTGAATGGTTAGTTCACAGTGAAAGTGGGTCTGAGACAAGGCTGCGTGATGTCTCCCTGGCTGTCCAATCTCTACATGGATGTAGTGGTCTGGGAGGTGAACGCGAGTGTGCTGGGTCGTAGCTTGGAGCGGTTGGAAGCGAATGGGAGGAGCTGGCGTTGAGCTAGTTGCTGTTTGCGGATGATACGGCGCTGGTGGTAAATTCAGAGGAGAAGCTATGTAGGCTAGTGTTCGAGATTGGTAGAGTGTGTGAGAGGAGGAAGCTTCGAGTGAACGTGGGTACAAGTAAATTAATGAGATGCTCGAGGACTGTTGATGTGAGCGGAATTAGTGTCCCCCTAAATGAAGTGTCCAATTAGTGGATATCGAGGTAAAGTCACGAATTAAGAAGGGGTGTAAAGTGCTGGGTGTGATGAGTGTAATGACTGCAGGATGTTGGGGATGAAAGCAAAGAGAGTGTTGTATGAGGGTGTCAATGCCCCAACTGTGCTATACAGGAGCCGAAACTTGGGGGTGAGAGCAAAGGAGAGAAGAAGGTTGAATGTTTTCGAGATGAAATGTTTAAGGAGCAAGACTGGAGTGTCGCTTAGAGACAGGTTCACCAACGACGTGGTTTGAATATCAGAACGGGGATGGTGAAGAAGTTGGAGGACAGAGTGGATTCGCGTGTTCTGAGTTGGTTCGGGCACATGGTGGGATGGATGAAGGGAGATTGGTAGAAAATGTGATGAAGGCGGAGGTGAGTGACCGTAGGCTTAGAGGTAGACCGAAGTTTGGGTGGATTGATGGTGTTCAGCAAGCGTTAGGAGAAGAGACTTGAATGTGGAAGTAGCAAGAGAGCGTGCAATGAACAGGCGTGAGTGGAGAATGGTTGTGAATGGTTAATTTTTAGACACTGCTCTTTTCCGCCCTTTTCATCACGTTGTAAGGACGGTCGTGGGTGGGGAGGGAGCCCGGCTTTCATGATGCAACGGAGTTAAAACCAGTGAAAACTGTCGGGCCCTGCTGCTGACAATGGATCCTCGGACGGCACTCGTGACCCAGAGTGTGTGTTGCGGGGTTACCGGGCGGGCCCTTTAGCACAATATGGCTAAGTTGTGTGAGTGTGAGCGTATGAGGGTGTGAGGTGCGCCTTGCCGTCGGTCATCCCCCTTTCTGGGGGATTTATCCTAGTGTCTGTATCTGTATCAGTAATTTATTAACCATTTTATAATTAATTAATATAAAATAATTTTCCAGCAATACTCGTACGTACGATACAGTCGATCATCCAGTAACATTCAAGATAATGAAGATAAATGTTTACTTTTGAATTGGACTTCCGAGAAGCCAGCGGACGGTGAGCCTCTTGATTATACTGAGTTTCTCCATCCCTCACTTGCCTTGTTTTCCCCATTTAATAAATCATTGTTTTAGAAAAAAATGAAAAAGCATTGAAATCATAGAGAGGATATTCAGACATTTGACTTTTATTCAAAATAAAGTGTGACTGTTACTTCCCCAGAAGCGATGATCAATTTAAAATGGTATCTCTGCCTATACCTGAATAGCATTTTCTACCTAGTACTATTTTGTATATGAATTTAGTTTTCTGTTTTCAAGAATATCTTTTTCATTTCCTTTTATAATTTCCCTCACAGACGGTCAATAAGCTCTTATTACGCAATCTTCCCTTGCCGCAATAAAATGCACTGTCGCTCCTACGACCAGCCTCCGCTCTTTATATCTTCTTGCCTCAATAACATTAACAGGTTGAGGCTGAGCACACCGAGGCTTAGCAGCAAAGAGTCTTAATCAGCCGAGCTGAGTGGCGAGACGAGTCTTGAAGGTTATTAGCGAAGTGAATGAGTTCCGGAGGAGGTGGGATGGTAATAACAAGCAGACAACAAAATAAATGCCGAGGACGAGTCCTTGAAGTTATTAGCGGAGGGTATGATCAAGTGCCGGAAAACGCATAACCCAAAATGAATGGACGAGCATCATGTCATCTTAAGGCAGGATTTCGTAACAATGCCATGGTTGTTCCCTGTATTTAAGGCCAGATGCAAATACGTTTTTTTTTGGTCCCGAGGTTTGGATTTACATTAGGTATTAAGAGCAAACGGACGTAAATACCAGTAGTATTCAATTGAAGTTTGATGGGATGCGGCACCAGAGGCTGTCTCGGAGGAGGAGCTGTGAAGGAGATGTCCGAATTTGGTGGGGTGCTTGAGAGAGGGATGTGAGAGTGCATGCAAATAAAATAAAAGCAAAGCAAAAAGGTCGCTGTGGGTGTTATCAGTGTTAACCTAATTGAAGAGGTGTTGTAGGCAGTGAAGTGTTTCGAGTGCCTTGGTGCATGAGGCTGAAGATGGAGCCGTTGAATGGATGGACGTTGCAAGGTGTTTTTTTTTCAATTCGTCCTAATCGACGGACTTTCACTGAAAAATTATCCGAATTTTGAGGTGGGATAACTACGTGTTGAAGTAAAATTGTAAGTAAAAAGATCAGTCTTGCCCGATCCACGATGATCAGTCTTCCCAGGTCGATAGATGCCGAATGGTTAAAACATACAATCCAATATTCCTGCAGATGATGCTAGTAACTTTGAGGCTTAGACGTCAGAATGGTCTCATGTGCGACGTCAGGATGGTCTGACGCTAGTAACGATGAGGCTTCGACGTCAGGATGGTCTCATCATCAGCGAAGCTAATGCAGTGTAAATTGTTCATGTAATGACCACGTGGGCATTCTCGGTCAATCAGTGTTATCAATGAGCGATTAAGACTCAATTACCTCAGTATCAAGGAAGTGAACAGCTTTTGAATTTTATGTGACATTTCTGCTGCCGTGGGGATGTCAATCACGTCATTGAAATTTACACAAGCCTTTGGCATAGATGATCATATTCTTTAACTATACATCTATCGTCCCACGAGATTTCCTCCCCTTTCAGACCGGTGGACCGGATGGATTGTGAAGATTCCCTCGGTTGAAGAGGAGAGAATAACCGCTTCAGTATTTGAGCATGGCATAGTTCTTGTGTGAATTGTGAACAACGAAATAATACTTCAAATCGATGGTACCGTCCAGGCTTGCTCCGGCAAGTTTAAATTTTAAATATGAGCACCCAATAATTCACACAAGATTCAATTCCTGCGTACCGAGTGCTCGTTCGTTCAGTCCATATCGTGCTTGTAATTCCAACTCTCGACTCCACTTGAAAACTCTGTCCGATTCCCATTCAGAGATTCTCTCGTCCGGCCACTTCGAAGATCAGTCGAAGCGCACCACAAAAATATCGTGTGTGAGTGTATCACTCAATGAAGCTGTGCAAGATGGCGGGATCTCCAAACAGGATGAAAAAAGCAAGTCAACTGGGAGAGAGAGAGTGGAACGCCAACTACATTGTTTGTTCTGGCAACACCACAAGTACAACAACAGCAACAACCTTAATTCGCTCTGCAATTGTTATCAAAACAAAGCAGCTTCCTCGACTCGCCGGAAAGTTTTATAAGGAGCAATTAGGCTCCTCCTTGCGACCGGTCGAGCCTTCCATTAGCGCTATTGTGTGGGATATTGGTCACGGAGATACCTGTCACAAAAAGGTAGGGGGGGAAGGAGGCCCAAGGGCAGCTCAATTAGTGGACAGAACGAGGGTAGAGGCCTTAGGGGCCACAATTATTGAGCCGGGCGGGGGGAGGGCACCACAGGCAGTTCAATTGTTGAGCTGGACGAAGGAAGAGGCTTAACAGTGGTTTAATTATTGAGCCACTAGAAAGGGAGATTCCTAATGGGCGGCTAAATAAATTTGCCAAACGGGGAGTAGGCCTAGGGGCGGTTTATTGATTGAGCCGGACGGGGGCTGAGGCCTAAGGGCGGCTCCAGCGGAACGACTCAACGGGGGTGTGGTTCTCAACACTTCATGGCTAGTTTGGTTCTCCCGTCATCCATTGTGATGGGGAACAGAAGAAGAGTTGCTTGACAACGAAGTAGCATCTGAATTGGCGCTAACAATAATAAAATTAATGTTGTCAGCAGCATAAGCATCATCAACGGTATCCCGACTGCAGGAATAGAGTATCAGTCACATTACTTCCAACCACAACACCTGTCTTGCGTTAGATTAGAAGAGATGCAGGAAGTCAAACTGGATGAACAAAATCGAGTAGAGGAGTGAGATCAAAGAGACTACAATCGAACAAGAAAATAAATATTTTCCTACAACAGGGAAAAAATAGACTTATTTATTTGGCATAATTCTACGTGCTTTAGCACTCCATTCATTACAGCATTGGAGATCAAACAGTCCCTTATATAAGATATGGACACGACGGAGATATAAAGCGGTATGTTCAGAGTCCGCGAATGGTGGGAGGTTCGTCCCATCAGGGGCTCGCTCGATGAATCGATTGCCCTGGCGGCAGACACAACGATTTGCCTCTGTAGGGATGGATGGAGTTCAATCGAAATAAACATTATAGAACCGGTATTTCTAAGATGTAGCAAACTCTTACATCCATGCGACGAATTCCATTTATTACTGATCAAAAGCCAGTAGTCAGTCAGCATCAGCTAATAATAAGCAAGATTGACGTCTCCTCTAGGGTTCAAATACCTATCGGCGTTGCTGAACCCACCTGAGTGAAACTATTCTAAAGCAGCTCAACCTGTACTCTAGCCCAACTACTGAGTCAATCAATCTTGCGAATGATTGCTTTCAGACGAGTCATTGCGTTTTAGCCCAACTACTGAGTCAGTCAATCTTGCGAATGATTGCTTTAAGTCTAGTCATTGCGTTCTAGCCCAACTACTGAGTCAATCAATCTTGCGAATGATTGCTTTCAGACGAGTCATTGCGTTCTAGCCCAACTACTGAGTCAATCAATCTTGCGAATGATTGCTTTCAGACGAGTCATTGCGCTCTAGCCCAACTACTGAGTCAATCATTCTTGCGTATGATTGCTTTCAGACGAGTCATTGCGTTCTAGCCCAACTACTGAGTCAATCAATCTTGCGAATGATTGCTTTCAGACGAGTCATTGCGTTCTAGCCCAACTACTGAGTCAGTCAATCTTGCGAATGATTGCTTTCAGACGAGTCATCGCGCAGCAGACATCCCTCTTGCTTCTAAGCATATTAACAAGTGTCGTCCTCCTCATCCGATTATCGCACCCCTCCTTCATTCCTATCTTCTGCATTACTACAGTCAACCCAAATGCCCCGCATTTGAATGTTTTTATCAGGCATGACGTGTCAATACACGTCGGGATTCACCGACTCATCTACACTTTGCAATCTTGCTCCTACTTTATCTCCTCAATCTGAGATCTAGATTTCAAAGATTTTTCCGGACCTACTGCCATTTTCATACATTTCAATTCAAATATGTTTTATTTACATATATTGGGAGAACTTTTCGAGCACAGTTTCTCCTTTCCACGAGACTCTACTTCACGGTACACAAATAAATAAACCCGACTTCCAGTGTGGAGTTCCTTTCCGGAAGATGCAAATTGCGTTGACATCGTTAGCCTGGCGAGGCCGTTTTATGAAAGCCGAATAAAGGCACGCATATAAATTTGCTTAATTCATGTCAAAATGCTGGATACCGTTGCAAAATTTGACGGTCTTGTTGCCAGTGTTTGAAACACATACTGGTCATTGAGCATCTTCACATGAATCCTTCTTCATGGTAATGCCTTCCAAACAGTTCCCTGCGCAGATTAGTCTTGTTAATTTGCAAAAAAAATGAAAAAAAATCATGAATGTCTTGCTTTTGATACTTGCTTGACACCGTCCCCTAACACAATTCTAGTGTGCCGTCATTTATTAACGCAGTCGAGCACGGGCATCGCGATTTCACTCGCCGAACTTCATTCGTACGGCGATCACGCTTCGACAGGTCGGTTTACAAAGATAGAGACCTCATTTTGAATTTCATGTTTTATTTCAACTTCATTTAAATCCAATTGTGTGTAGTAAGGTAAGTTTTTATGGTTGTATGTTTACAGCCAAACGTCTGGACACAATTTCGGTGCAGGGATGTCGTACGCAAAATTAAAAATAAGGTCTCTATCTTTGTAACCGATAATACGTGACGCCCGCCAAGGGCGCCAATCACCTCCCGCTCGTCATGACGGGAAGCACGTTAAGCCCATCACACACGTCAAGCCCGTCAATAGCTTCAAGCACGTCTATTAAACACGTCAAGCCTGTTAAGTCTTTAAAGCAGGTCATGGCGTTCAGCACGTTAAGACCATCAAGCCCGTTGAACAAGTCACGCACGTCAAGCACAAGAAGCGTGGCGTGTCCGTCAAGCGTGTCAAACACAAATCCATCAAGCCTACGCAGCCGGTCAAGCACGTAAATTCACCAAACACCTCGTACGTCTAAAGCGCATCAAGCGCTTAAAGCACGTCAAGCCCGTAAAGCACGTCAAGCCCGTAAAGCACGTCAAGCCCGTAAAGCACGTCAAGCCAGTAAAGCCCGTCAAGCCCGTTAAACATCACAAGCACTTCATTTTTTTTCAGCCACGTCACCCACCCCAATCAAGTCATGCGCGTCATGCCCATCAAATACGTCGAGTACGTCAAGTACATCTTGCGCTTCAAGCACGTTAAGCTCATCAAGCACATAAGGCACGTCAAACCCGTCACACACGACCCCGGTCTAAGGTCGAGACCTCCCATCAGCTCCATCACCAGGAAGGCCTTCAGTAACTTCACAAGAGGCGAGGGCAGAACTGGCCGCTATTTTGGCATGGTTCAGGCTTTGATTAGTTTTGCTGCGATAACAAATTGCAGCGCTGCTGACTGCTGCGAATAGTCGCGTGAAGGAGCACTGCTGATTCAAAGTAGGGGAGAGTGTTGGTGTGGGCTGGTTAGGTCGTGAATGCGGAAGATAAGGGCGATGGAAGGCAGAAGGAGCAGAGTTGAGTTTTGATGAGCAGTACTGGTTTTGGTAGATGTGGGTAGAGCTTAAGATGTCGGTAGAGTGGAGGAAGCGGCAGAGACTGATAATGTGGTACGTAAAGAGAAGCTAAATGGGTTGAAAAGTTAATGATACTCATATGTGCAATGTAGTAATAAAAAATGGAAATGGCTCAGTGAAAAAAAATCTTGTACCCTCACGTCTGATCTAAATTTAATATAATATGAAGGGAATCCGAAAATGCAAGAAACAGATCTATAATTGATTCACGAATATCAGGTTGCATGAAAATAATAAAAATTATCTCAATCTGCAACCATTTCAAGTCTGGGGTTTCCACCTTGCGTCATTCGGGTTACAAATTCCCTTTTCCAAGTACCACAAAATTGGGAAGATCGTGTTGTTAGGGTATCGTCCTGACACGATGGCCTGTTATACCCTCGTCCTGATACGATGGCCTGTTATACCCTCGTCCTCACAAAGTATCTAATTTATAATCTAGGAAAAGGGCAGTGTAAGGTCTCGTCCATACGATGTCTTGCTCAAGCCCCATCCTCACACGTCTCTGTGATATTAATTACATTAGATAGATATGTTTTCATTCAAATATGTCTGAGTTTTTAGGCTATTATAATGTACCTAGTGTACTCGGTGCCACACCTCGCCAAGGCTACCAGCTGTTGCCCAGATGGTGCACATGCCGCACCAACCGTCAGAAGACAAAACGCAACTCCGTGAAGTGCGATACGTGTAACATAATTCTGGTAACACTATATTTGTTCCATCTATAACACTTTGTAATATTTTTCTATTATTTATTTGCATTAGGAAAGTGGTGAGGCGTGTCGTAGAACTACATGTATATTTCGGGCTGTTACACACCATACTCATCTATGCCTTACTATCCCCTCCAATCTTTATTCGGAGTACTGCCACTGTAACAACACTGAACAGTGCAGTCAACCGCCAGCCGCTGCCTTGCTTGAACACCCCCTCATTTGAACACCCCCTCATTACTAACTCCAACTCTTTCAGAAAATACATCAACTGCACATAAGTAACAGAAAAATATCATAACCAGTCTCTAACCATTATTTGGCATTGATTAGGAAAAACCAAACTATCATATAGTGTAGGAAAACGAACACGAAGAGTTGACAGGAAGTAAGATATAGTGTAGGCCATGGCATTAGGCCACCGCCAACAGTCTTGCGCTGTCGGGTCACGAACACTCAAGTAATCAGTCATGTAATCACTCAAGTAATCACTCAAGTAATCACGCAAGTAATCACTCAAGTAATCACTCAGGTAATCACTCAAGTAATCACTCAAGTAATCACTCAAGTAATCACTCAAGTAATCACTCAAGTAATCACTCAATTAATCACTCAATTAATCACTCAAGTAATCACTCAAATAATCACTCAAGTAATCACTCAAGTAATCACTCAAGTAATCACTCAAGTAATCACTCAAGTAATCACTCAAGTAATGACTCAAGTAATCACTCTGGGAATCACTCAAGTAATCACTCAAGTAATCACTCAGGTAATCACTCAAGTAATCACTCAAGTAATCACTCAAGTAATCACTCAAGTAATCACTCAAGTAATCACTCAATTAATCACTCAATTAATCACTCAAGTAATCACTCAAATAATCACTCAAGTAATCACTCAAGTAATCACTCAAGTAATCACTCAAGTAATCACTCAAGTAATCACTCAAGTAATGACTCAAGTAATCACTCTGGGAATCACTCAAGTAATCACTCAAGTAATCACTCAAGTAATCACTCAAGTAATCACTCAAGTAATCACTCAAGTAATCACTCAAGTAATCACTCAAGTAATCACTCAAGTAATCACTCTCCCACTTCAAGACCCAATCTAGAACTGTTTCACTAAATTGTAAGTATCATGTAAAACTGTTATGTTTTTGTACCTGCCGCAGACGGCTACACCGAAAACCAGCCCACCATGAGCAGTGACGACCAACCCATACTCATTTCATGTTTCATGTTCAAAATTCATTGTGAAATATTTTTTTGCGGAGTATCATTTGTGAGGTATTTTTTTCATAGTGTTAAATGCTCAAAAATAATTGTACGGAGTTGGTTTTCCTCGCTGCTGCGCAGCGAGGCCCTAGTGGCCTTCTTTTTGGACCCCATTTGCCTTTGAAATACAACACTATTTGCCATAAATTCAATTACAAAATCTACCTGCTCCTCCTGCATCCGGCTTAGATAAACCGAACCTAAACGCAATAAATGAAGAAGCAATTTTGCATACCCGATTTATACCTTGAAGAAGCAATTTCTTCGTTCGGTTCCCATTCTATCCTCCACCCCCTCCCTCTCCATCTTAGTATCATCCATTTCCTCCCTCTCTCCCTTCTTGTCTCACCCCTCACTGGGCCCGATAACATTCCCCGCTGCCCTCACAGACTTTAACATCCTCCGCAACACCGTCAGGAAAGATATGCACCATTTAATGTCCGGACTGCTTTATTGGGAAAGTTAAAATAAACTGCAGGCACAGGCAGTCAAGTTTTCCATTCCTGGGCAGCAAGAGACCAACAAATGGGTGTGATTTCACTGTGAATGTTGGTCCCATTTTGACCCTTTGCCGTGTGAGTCGTTCTTGCAAAGTTTGATGACCCGTAGATAAGACCTTAAGCGGAGGTAGTTTGGCGTGAACAGTTTCAATACCTGCAGGACGCAGATTCATCCGACGTTGTTAAAGAGTTAGATGTCCTTCTCTAACAATATTCCAAGGTTTATGTGCCTTGGTTCAATGATACTGATATGAGGTAACAGACTGTAAAGAAGAGGAATTCATGCTCGACTTTATGACACAGTGTTGTTTATACGACAACATTTAAAGATTTCACTGCAGAACAGGGGATGTAATTTTTTATCATTCAGAGGATATAAATGAATTATGAATGAATTACATGTCAGTACTATGTAGCAAGATATTCACAATCATTTTGGAATGCTTATCAAGACGTTACTGTCAAATCATGTTGATAATTTTAAAAGATTTTTTCTCCATTTTATACACAACAACGAACCAGTTAAAGTTTAAAACTATACCTAATTGGCGAAATAATTATAATCCCGTCATTAATGATCGGTCAAAAAGCAGGAATTTTTTTTTTAATGCATCACAATAAAAAAGCAGATTCTTGAACGGTTTTCGGGCACCTTAAAATTGTCCATCACTTCATTCCCAGTAAAATTCTGCAAACTGAAACAGCAGCAAAGGAAATAAAGGTTGGGCAAACTGGCAGCAAGTTTGTGCTGCTTCGGTGGAGACGACTTGATAATTTCACAATAACCGTCTTTACGGCTGAACCTTGTAAATGAGAAGGCACACCGCCACATGGGGAGCTAATCGTTCTCACTATACGTTTGACGACAGCAAGAGAGTTTTAACTACCAAATCTACTGCTACCTTCTCCATCTCTGACGCAAACAAGAGTGTTCAGCACCTTCCACTACGGGTGCATTCCGTTTTACTAAGCCGTAGATAAAGTTAACGATCTGAATAACAGCTTTGTGCACGAGGAATAAGGGCTATTGCTTCATAAAATGAAGCCTATTCCGTTTCGTTAACGTAAGTCTTTCAATTGGGAACAAACAAAAAAAAGCATATGAATGTTATTCTGTTTTTCGTCCATGAAATATATAAACTACAACAAAGTTGATGCTTGCTTCCGCTGCAGGACATCATTGAAATATTAAACATAACTTACTTAGGGACTGAGTTTATGAATGAAGCTTTTGTGTTCATATAAGGCGGTTGACTTGGTCCTCCTTGACTTTTGCTGGTGCCGACTCGGAGGCCAAGGTAATTGTAGTTAGAGGCTGATGCATCCCGGACGGAGTCAATATGACGGTAGTGTTCTGGCAGGCATCGGGGTACGCCAACACACGAGGGAGACCTCTCGCGGCCCTGCGGTAGAACTGTTTGAACCTCTGACATGGTCTTCTAATGGACTACGTTACTGAGCCATCAAACTATGCAGAAAATTTAACTATTCTAAATACGTCAATTTGAGCTCCCTTGTTTATTAAATACTGATCATCATTGTTAGCTTGCATGAGATGCCACCGTGGAACGGTTCTGTTATCTCAGGCATTTTAAACTTGTTGCTCACAACGCCTCGCTTTACAAATAGATGGGCTTGTATTTTGTTTAAGTCACGTGATGGCAGTGCATTAATGACTAACTCTAATTTAGTCCTGCAAGGAAGCCCTTACAGGTGCATGTAATATCACCATCTGGAACACAGGTTATCCTGAGCTGAATCAATGCAGCAGGGTTAGCAAACAATGCGTGCTAATGAATGTCTTGGTATTAAACTGCCGCTATCACAGTATTTGATCATTGCCAGTTGCGATGTGTAATAATACGATCAATTTCCAAAAGTGTGTGTGTGTGTGTGTGTGTGTGTGTGAGGGAGGGTGTGTGTGTGTGTGTGTGAGGGTGTGTGTGGATGTGTGTAAGGGTGTGATGGTGTGTGTATATATATGTGTGTATGTGTGTGTGTGAGGGTGTGTGTGAGGGTGTGTGTGTGTTTGTGTGTGTGTGTGCGTGTGTGTGAGGGTGTGCGTGTGTGTTTTTGTGTGTGTGTGTGCTGCACTGTATTATTTGTTAGTGACTTTCCGAGGCATGATTATACAAATATATATCCACACAAGGCATTTGAAGCGTATTGATAAATTTATTGATGTCATGCTTCACAAACGGCAATAACATTACGCATGAACAAATAAATACATTTCAAAGCTACATCTGTATTGGTTTGCTCCATTCCAGCCGGTGCATGTCATATGCTCTTGAGTTTGCGGATAAACAAATTTGAACGCATTCCTGCTAGTCTGAAAAAAAATGTTATCTGATATGCTAAACTGGAGTCATCATGTCTAGGAGACGGAAAGGTGACAAAATAGAAGAATTATCAAATATTTCTGACAACTGTAACTTGTGCAAGTCACGAGGTGAACAGCGATGGTTTCAAGTCACGAGATGAACAGTGATGGTTTCAAGTCACGAGATGAACATTGATTGTTTCAAGCCACGAGATGAACAGTGATGGTTTCAAGCCACGAGATTATCAGTGGTGGTTTCAAGCCACGAGATGAACAGTGATGGTTTCAAGCCACGAGATGAACATTGATGGTTTCAAGCCACGAGATGAACAGTGATGGTTTCTAGCCCCGAGATGAACAGTAATGGTTTCAAGCCACGAGACGAACAGTGATGGCTTCAAGCGGTGAGATGAACAGTGATGGTTTCAAGCCACGAGATGAACAGTGATGGTTTCAAGCCACGAGGTAAACAGTGATAATTTCAAGCCACGAGATGAACAGTGATGGTTTCAAGCCACGAGATGAACAGTGATGGTTTCAAGCTAGGAGTCGAATAGGGATGGCTTCAAGCCACGAGATGAACAGTGATGGTTTCAAGCCACGAGATGAACAGTGATGGTTTCAAGCCATGAGATGACCAGCGATGGTTTCAAACTAAGAGTCGAACAGGGATGGTTTCAAGCCACGAGATGACCACCGATGGTTTCAAGCTAAGAGTCGAATTAGGATGGTTTCAAGCCACGAGATGGTTTCGAGCCCCAAGGGGATGGTTTTAGGCCACGATGGTTTCAAGTCAAGATATGAAAAGGATGGTTTCAAGCCACGAGATGACCAGCGATGATTTCAAGCCACGAGATGAATAGCGATGGCTTACAATCCAATTATTTCCGCGATGCCTCATATTGGCAACGACGGTGACGCACTTAGTCGCTTAAAATTGTAACAGAAAATCCAAATCGATCTATTACGAAACAAACCTGTTTAGGTTTAGAAATCTTTTGGAGACACGATAAATAAAAACTCAACATCACACCTGATTCTCACTAATGTAGCTGCTGGATCAAGGGCTTAGCAATATTCCGTTAGCGAAAGCAGTTAACATAATAGTGTTTCTGTATCAACTGTAACTGTAAGGATTCTGATGCAAGACAAGCGCACTACCCTCAACATTGTTAAGAGGATACATTGTAGTAAAAAGTTTCTAAAGGCGCTTGTTCACATGAAAGTTCTCGATTGATTTGGTCGATGCCTTCAATTAACGATTGTAATAATTCGTTGATTGATATTTGATTACCACAACCTTCCAATCGACTGCGATTGGAGGTCGCACGGCTGTGGCACGATTCCATAATCGTAGGCAGATGTGTTCGTTCATGTAGATAACGGGAACAGAGACTAACGGTGTTCGTAACAGATACTAGGTGATCCTAAAACTAGGTAAAGTAAACTAAACTAATCCTATATTTTCCACAAAAAACTCGACTAGAAGTGAGACTACGTGAGATACGTTTCTGTAGCTGTCGCTGATCCGTCTCTGTAGATAACTGAAACTGAGAATATCTTATTCAAGTTTATTGTAGTGGTTCCTGAAACACGAGATATCAAGATGAGTGGAAAACAAAGCAGAAAGTTGTACATATAGCAAACAATATAAATAT
>SDVV010009202.1:0-16819 GCA_016164225.1 Gammarus roeselii
ATATGTACAAACTCTAGGCACTAACTGGTTTACCCTCCCCCTCCCCTCACCCACGACCATCCCGAAAACGTGATGCCAAGGGCGGGAAAGCACATCACGCCTGTTCATTGCACGCTCTCTCGCCACTTCCACATTAAAGTCTCTCCTTCCCAACGCATGCTTCACACCATTAATACACCCGAACTTTAGTATATCTCTAGGTATGCGACCACTCGCCTTCGCCTTCATCACCCCTGTCACTTATCTCCCTTCGTCCATTCTCACCATGTGCCCGAACCATCTCAGAACACAAAAATCCACTCTATCCTTCAACTTATTCACCATCCCCGTTCTGATTCGAACAACTTTGTTGGTGATCCAGTCTTTCAGCGTAACTCCAGTTATGTTTCTCATAACATTTTATCTCGAGAACATTTGACCGTCTTCTTCCCTCTGCTCTCACTCCCCAAGTCTCAGCTCCATCGAGCACAGTAGGGACAACAACACCCTCATACATCCCTCTCTTTGCTTCCATTCTCAACGTCCTACATCTCATTACACTCTTCAGTGCACCCAACACTTTACACCCCTCTTTCACTCACGGCTCAACCTCAGTATCCACGAATTCAGTCACCTCCACTAGGGAGCCCCGATACCTAAAACACCAATCTTCCTCCAACAGCTCTCCATTTAGAAGGACACTCATTTTGCTTGCATCCACAGTCTTCGAGCCAAACATTACTTTACTTTTACCCACGTTCACTCGAAGCTTTCTCCTCTTACACACTCTACCAAACTCAGACACTAGCCTACATGGCTTCTCATCTGAATCTGCCACCAGCGCCGTATCATCTGCTAATAGCAACTGGCTCAACTGCCAGCTTCGCCCATCCGCTTTCAACAGTTCCAAGCCACGACCCAGCACACTCTCGTTCATCAACCTGACCACTCCATCCATATAGAGTATGAACAGATATGAAGACATCATGCAGACTTATCTCAGTCTCATTTTCAATGTGAACCAATCACTCACCTTACTTCGCACTCTGACACATGCTCGGCTGCCAGCATAGAAACTCTGCACCGCTTCCAACAGATATCCGTCCACTCTATACAAACGCAACACCCTCCACAGCGCTTCCTGTGAACCCTGTCGTATGCCTTTTCCAATTTCCCATTAAAGCCCACAACACATCCGTTCCCTTTGCAAGGTGCTTCTCACAGGCCTGTCTCACTGCAAAAATCTGATCGGCACACCCTCTACCACTCCTGAAGCCACATTGTTCTTCTCCAATTGCCCAGTCTGTCCAGACTCAAATCATTTTGATCAGCACTCTCCCGTACAACTGACCAACCACACATAACAGACTGATACCTCTCAAGTTGCACCATTAATTTTCATCTCCTTTGCCCTTATACAGCGGAAAAATGCAAGCAATGCGCCAATCAATCGGTACCACGCCCATCACAAAACACAAGTTCAGTAGCCTCACCAACCATTAAAGATGAAAAAGGTTACTACTGTGAAAATATACAACCAAAGAAATATCTATTGGTGCTTACAGTAAAAATGTAAATGGTAAAAATGCATGACATAGTTTTTTCTTGCTTGGCCACACCACTGACCAAAGAAAGCAAATTCAAGGTTTGCAAGGATAGGAGTTCCAGCATTTCATAATCCCAATCTTTCAATTTAATTTTTTTTAATCTGCAATCAAGGTATAGGACCGAGTGGTTAGCGTGTCTGACTGCAGTGTCAGCCTCTGGTGCTGCATGTCGCGAGTTCGAGCCTCTGAGTCAACCTAACTCAGTCACCCTCCTAACTAAGCGGAAACGGCTGTATGTCTATACACTATGTTCTGGACAGTATTAGCTAACCTTAACCACTTCATCTTGTAGTTTGTTCTTCTCTCGAAGAGAGGAGTCCCACTGTCGAATAGCTTCGGTACACTGCTGCTTCAAGCAATTCTTTTCTCTGACAACCTCCTCACTGTATTTGGTGACTCTTGATGATTCCTCCTGTGAGAGACAAGCATTGTTGTTATGGAGCCCTAACCAAGAAGTTGAAATTATTCTTGCCCATGCAATGGCCAAGTTAGAAGCAGAAAATTTAGTTGTATACCATTAATAAAAATCAGGAATATGCAATAGTCTACATCGAATTAAAAGATTGACTAACATATTTTGACCTGATTCTTTATTCAGCTTGAAATTTCTTTGAATCCAAATACTTGTTACTGCGTAGGTATTTCCTCATCTGTTAGAGAGGTTGGGTTAGGCCACAAGCCCTGTCTAGTCACCTGGGTTTGGTCTAATTTAGTTGAGAGATTGGAGTGTGAGGCGGCCAGTTCAGAGTATCTCTTGCGCAAAGCATCATACTCGTCTTTGACCGCCTCGTACTTCTGCACGGTGCTCAGGTACAGCTGGTTGATGGCCTCTCCCGACCCTTCTTGTGACATGGCCTCCTACAAATACAATACAAGCTTATTGAGGATAGGAATGAACACATGCAACAAATTCAGAAAACTTAGTTAAAAATGGTTGATGGTAAGTTGAAATTCAACGCAAGAATTGAAAAAGCAATTTTCAGGTTGTGACTGTTTGATTGAGGGCTGCAATACAAACTGATTGCAAAATGACATGCAGCAAACTGATCAATCAGATCTCAAAAAAATGAATGTAGAATAACAAAATATTCTGAAAATTAAGAGGCTGTTATCCAAAACATGAGGTTGAGGTAGGGAGGAAGCAAAGGTAGCCTTTCCATGATTATCTAGACAAAAAGTAAGAACCAGCAGGAATCAAAGACCCGTATCTTTAAAATGAAACCAGTGCATGAACACAATTCCCAGTACTTATTTGCACATATCAAACTTGTGATAAGTGTCCCAGTGATCATAATGATTAAGAAGCCCTGTAATAGATACATATAGGATTACACAAATATGAGGAGAAATATGTGAAGCAAGATATCTTTGCACAAATAAATGAAATCAAGAACAAGTTGCAAGTTTAAAAATGCTAGTTATTCTAATACACAAATTTAATTATCTAGAACAATATGTGAATAAGATTATAGTGTTAGACATTTCAGAAGTTTTAGCCCTTTTGCTGAAAGTTATCGGGGTGGAATATTCCATTAGTAAAACATTGAATGCGTAAGGTCAAGTTTACATTTTTTTAATGACAACAACATTATCATTTCAATTCTTCACTAGATCATCCTGTAAGGCATTGTTAACTGTTATCTATCAAGATGGTAGATGTACAGTCGCACAACATTGCCCAGACTAACAGCTGCAGTTCTTTTAGCATCAGTGGCATGCACTGCAAAGGTTGCAACACATAGTATTGCAGGGCAAGTGAAGTAGAAAAATTTAATGACCTGTTTTCTGCTTATTCAAATGACATCACTCTTTGATGACAGCTGCAGACTCATTTCACTCATACATAAACTACTAACTGGACAAGACTTTTTGAGGTACAATCTGTACTGATTCAGCTGCACGCCAAACAATACAATCCATTTAATGTAGATTTCTCCATCCAGTTCATTTTAAAAACAGTGCACACCTCACTTAGACTACCTCTACCTCAACAACAACACTACCACCAACACTTTGCTCTAGGTGACTATAACACACCTAATAGATCAGATTAGAGTGACAAGGCTTTTTAACGCACTGTAGTCATCATCCTTCTGGTGCCGAATGCAAAACCAGCAAACTGTGCTGTATCATGTTAGTCTCTGTTTTTATTCTTTTTATAATGTTCGAGTTAGGTTTACTACTGCGCAAAGTCAAAGTCCTTTACGCGGGGAAAGTCTATTTTATGTTCGGCTGCCACAGGAGGTACAGGAACTCAGAAGGTGCTGAGGCCATATGGTCCCAGCAGTCCCTGCATGGTAGTAGAGAGGAATAACACACTACCTACCCTTCTTCAAAGCCCAAAGGATCCGCAGTAGTCCTTAAGGTGCGGGGCTACGCACTCCACCAACTGCTGAGGGGGAAGATGAAGAGACAGAAAATGGGGATCCCATGCATGAGATTTACACTAGGTGTAGGGAATTTGACGCATGAGAACAGCATGAATGGAAAGAATCAGAGATAATAGTTGTAGAAAAAGATTATGTGAAAGGAAGGGCGCAACTTTGCTGTTATTTGTCACCCGAAAGGAGAATAGTTAGAACAAGTATGTGTATGTTTAAGTGTGCGTGTCCGTGTGTGCGTGTGTGCGTGTGTAACGACTATTAGGAGCGTTGTTAAGAAGGAGTGTGAGACAATTTAAAGGAAATATGAACTAAACATATGATGCAAATGAGGTAAATAAAAGTGAAGCAAGTCAGGATGGGGGAGAAAAAGAGAGATAGTGAAGGGTGAAAAAAAAGGGAGTCTGAAGGGAAATAAGGGTGTCCACCTCTCCGGTTGGGCTGTGACTCTGTGCGGCCCGTGAACCTAACAGATGCCTAGGGGGGGGGGGGGACACATATGATAACTCCTGGCTCAACACACAAAATACTGACTGAAAAAGTAATATACTCATTGACTTATTGGATACACTGATCCTGTTAAACAACACAGACACACCCACTCGCAAGACTTTCAACTCTAACACTCAACAGACCTCTCTTGACGTCTCATTCTGCACTCTCAATCTTGCTCTCAACTGTCGACGGACTGTTCAGCAAGACATGTCCTTAGACTACCTTCCGATAGTCATCAATTATCAACTTTGATCGTCTATTCACAAAAAATTCCCTCATACTCTTTGTAACCACAAAGAACAGATTATCACAAATATAGGGAGTCAATACAAACTGTTCAACACACTTTTGACATCACTCAATACACACCTATTGATGCAGCCACTTAACACTTCACCACAGTGCTTAACCATGCAGACAGTCAACACATAACCGACGATTTCGTCTGTGGCTTCTACCCAACTTTTTCGGCACCCACTAAGCATACAATTCAGCAGTAAAACCACCCACATAATTCACCCTCCCCCATCAACCAAATCATATAGATTCAAACAAAAACTTAGAAAGATTCTGACATTTTTGAATGAAAGGCAAACCTGTGGTGGGATAGGCTGGCAAGCACCAACCTCCAAAATCTGCCATCAAAATTATAGAAATTTATCAGGAATCTTAACCCTAAAAAACATAAACTATATAGTCACACATGGTGCGATCCTTCCAACTGAACACTTGTACCATACTAGTCAACTATCAACAAGCAGATTTAGTCAAAAAACAGCAAGCAAAGCTTGTTCAATTTTCTCAGGAGTGTGGTCTGACATATAGGGGCCTGCACTGGTTGTATCATTCCCAACATGCATATGTTGGTGGGTATCCAAACTCGGGCAGTGCGCTGACTGTGGTTCCTACCACAGGAAGAGCTGGGGCTAAGCAGCAGCACCACAACTACTACAACTTTGGTCAGCAATAGAATAAATGGAGTGATTGAGAAACTTCTGAGATAATTTCAACTCAAGAATCTAGATATAGGAATTCAAAATGTCTTCAAAAAAATAGGTGCCATAGGATGTTCATTCCTTAAAATTTCAATTAGGTTAGATTACCATGAAACAATATAGAATGAAGTTTTGAGGTTCAAACTATTCATCTCAGAACAGTTTACCAAGCACTATAAAACATAGTAAGGATTCATTATGAGAGAGGCTATATTTCAGGACATACAGATACAGACACTAGGCTGCATCCCACAGAAAGGGGGGTGGCTGATGGAAGGGCGCACCTCACACCCTCATACAACTTTGCCCTTTTGTTCAGGACATAGCTAATGAAAATTACTTCAGTAGACCTTTAACATCACCAGTCTCCCCTCCCTGTTACAAAGTGTGAAAACAACTACCTGAGTAGTAGTACTGACAAGGAAACAATTAAACATATTGGTAAAGTATGATAAGGAGGACAGAGAGTAGCTTTGCAATCCCAAGCAGCTGTACAAGTCTACAATAAATAACACTGACAACTTCACCAAACAACTCTAGAGATTGTGTATGATATTCAAACTACAAGGGTAGACAAATTCAGTAATTAATAAGAATCACACTTCACCAGTGAAACAGCAGGCAACTGAAATTTTGAATCTGAAATATCTTGGTGAATGGATTTAGTTGCAATCTAGGTAGGTATGTTGCTATAGCCTATATTTTATTTTCCTAAAAAAATCATATGCCAATTAATCATACTTACTAGAATATCTTCCTATGGTGAGCCATCAAAAGAGGGAGAAAAAAATCAGCGATGGAAAGTGAAGAAGTCCCAAACTTGTTTGACATTAGAGGTGGATATCTAAGTAATGATCTGACAACTAAATGTTCAACGGAGACGAGATATATTACAAAACACATTCAATAATATTGCAGGGCACATAATTCAAAAATGCTTCAAAATTTCCCAAAGAGCTGTTTAACAGATGATCACCACAGAATTTAAAATTACATAGGCCAAAAGCTGTAGGCATGTTCACAAGAGACCACATCAGAAACTGCCAACTTATGTATGCGTTGAGTGGGTGGTCATCACATTGAAGTTGAATATTTATTGCATCATGCCAGGAAATTTAGTTTCAATGTGAAGTGTGACAACCAATACAATATACAAATTGAAAGATAAATAGAGGGGGTAGCTAGTGATACATCAATGATTATCATAACAATAGTACAATACGTAAACATATTTTGGCGTAATCCATGAACAAATATTTCAAAGGGTGGGTTCAAATAATTGAAATAAGATAAAAGCATGCAGAGATTCACAGAGTAGACTTTCAACAGAAAGTTTCTATTATAGAGGCTGCAATTTACAGTGTGGTTGATGAACACACTACTGATGAGTCATGAATACAGGGAATCCAAAATAATTGTGCACATTTTAACAAAGAATTCCATCAGCTATTTTGATTTAGATATAGAATGTGAAAGAAATTCCTGCAAAATCAGAGCAAATACACCAATCTTCAGTAGCAGAACTTTTAGAAAGTATAGCTACTGGATTTGCCGATGAGAAAAGGTAGGACAAGCATTATAGCTGGAATTTATCATGAAATAAAATAAAAATAAACCCAACCTATTATATTTCAGAGCTCTTCAGATTCAGGCTATTTTGTAATAGATTTCCAAAAGTACAAGCCAAGCACCAACATTCAATTACAATAAATTGAACAAAGCAAATGACAGTCCAGCATGTCAGGACTAACTATTGAACTGCTTGCCATCGTCATACCTAGCTGCTACTTCACATCAATTGCTGGCCAAGGCAGTGCTCATAAAGGGTAAGATTACTGTATTCAGTTTAAAAGGTAGTAGACCACAACCAAGTGACTGATGCGCAGCCCATTAAAAGATTTGCACTAAGTTCAGAGTGACACGCAACAATTGCATTTCCCTATCAAACCCCACAAATAGATTAATTGGGAAACCAGATTTAGAGCAGAAATTGTAAAAAATGTGTTAAATTATTCTGTGGTTCTTGTTTGCTTTAGTTTTATTTGATGTTTGAAAATGATCTCTATCAATTAGCAAGCTAACATATCTCATCATTCAAATTCTAATTGAAGTAAAATGAACAGAACTATTTTGGATAGCATCTCACAAAACATGGTGAGAATTGTGAGTGTATCAGTGGCAGACAATGCAACAGTTATAAATGCTCATAATAATGAGGAAAATTGAACAAGGATTAAAAAAGTTAATTGTCTAGTCATTGCCATGCTTGAGACAGCAAGAGTTTGAGATCAAAAGTTTTTTCCAGAAGTGTATCATGGTTATACATTAAGCTACTTCCTTAAGACAAATTCAATTGCTAAGCACTGGAACCACTCACAAAAAAATTTCATGTTGCTGACACTGGTCATCATATTAATTTGAATATTGGAAAATAGTCAAGATGCATAGTGGTCTACCATCACAGCGGTGAGTCATAGAAAACACAAGCACTCGATGGAAAATGTGTTTGTATTAGTAGTGATAGCTATAAAAAAATCTCTGGTAAAAAATATACTTGATACCTTCATTTGTAAAAAAAAAAAAAAAATCTGGCATTGATAAAACCAAAAACAAAACAACTCTTCTCCTGATTGAAATAGAAAAGAAAATCAAGAAAGAACAAGTTAAACTTATGAACAATGAAATGCAGTAGCCATTAGCAATAGTTTCATTTCATTTGTACACACTTTTGTCAGAACAAAAAAAATTGATGGAAGGGTGAGCCTCCAGAGGAGATCTAAGTTTGTAAAGGAGCTTCTAGGGAGTCCCAATAGTGATGCAACAAGCCTCTGGGTCCCAAGGATAATGCAACAAGCTTCTAGGGGTTTCCAATAGTGATGAAACAAGCCTCTATGGACTTGCAATAGCCTCTGAGGGCTACCAACAGAATAGCAACAAGCCCTATTGAGATGAGATGGAACAAACCTTCAGGAGCTCCTGATAATGATGCAACAAGTTGCCATGGGCTCCCACTAGTGATGCAACAAGCCTGAAGGAGCCCCAATAGTGATGCAACAAGCTTTACAAGCACCCAAAATACTGCAACAAGCATTTAGGAGCTCCCATTAGTACTGAAACAAACCCATCAGTGTTGCAACAAGCCTCCAGGGCTCACAATGGTGATGCAAAACGCCTCTTAAGCTCACAAAGGTGATGCAACGAACATTGAGCAGCTCCCAATAATGATGCAACATAGCGCTAGAGAACTAAGGACTTCCAGTAGTGATGAGACAGGCCTTTCAAGGCTCCCAATAAGGATGAAACAAGCCTACAAGGCTCACAAACTGTATGCAATAAGCATATATGAGCTGATTACAGTGATGTGACAAGCCACTAGGGGATCCCAATAGTGATGCAGCACGCTTCTAGGGCTCACAAAGATAATGTTGGGTGCCTCTATGAACTTGCAATAGTGATGCAATAAGCCTATATATAGTTGCTCCCAGTACTGATGCCACAATCCCTAAGGCAACACCCAATACTGCTGTAACAAGCTTTCAAGGGCTCCCAATAGCAATGCAATAAGCCTCTAGAGGTTCCCAATAGTGATGTAACAAACATCTACAGGTTCCTTCATGAGATGCAACATGCCTTCAAGAGCTCTAAACGGT
Organism: Gammarus roeselii; assembly: GCA_016164225.1. NCBI lineage: Eukaryota > Metazoa > Arthropoda > Malacostraca > Amphipoda > Gammaridae > Gammarus > Gammarus roeselii. The sequence goes on from SDVV010009202.1 coordinate 9,108, forward strand.
GATGCCACAAAGGCTCACAATAGTGATGCAACAGACCTCTAGATGTTACTAATAGTGATGAAAAAGACCCACAGCAATGCAACAAGTCCAATAGAAATTCAACAAGCCTCCTTATCTCACAAAGATGATGCACCAAGCCTCTATGGGCTCTTAATATTAGTACAACAAGCCTCGAGGGGTAACTAAAAGTGTGATGGAACACACCACTAGGGGCTCCCAATAGTGATGCAATAAGATTCTTGAGGCTCCCAATAATAATGAATGAGGCTCTAACTGCTCCCAATAGTGATGCAAAAAGCCAAATAGTGATGGTACAGGCCCAATAGTAATTTAACAAGCCTTTAGGAGCTCCCAATAGTGATGCAAGAAGCTTTTGGGGCTCCAAAAAGTGTGGTGCAACAGACCACTGGTAGCTACCAATGATAATGGAACAAGCCTCTAGGGCTCCTAATAGTGATGCAACAAGCATCCAAGTACTCCCAATGTGATGCAACAAACATCCAGGTGCTACCATTAGCAATGTTACAAGCCTGATAGTGATTCAACAAGCCTCAAATGGCTCCCAACAACAATGCAACAGGATTCATAAATAAAATAAACTTGAATCAATATGTAAAAACTTGTGTAGATAATGAATGATGTCTAGAGTTACCCGAACATCATCTTGTGCACTTCCTCAAAGAAAATAGGAGCCATGCCAAATAGCCTATGTTAAATTTCAAATCTATAAACTCAGTAAAATATGTAGAAAATATATAATTATGAAATATGAACAGAGGAGGTGAGGCTAACATGACGATGCTTTAAAGCCACCAACTCCTAATGTGTGATTGGTAGCCAACAGCTTGAGCAGCTGGCTCTTAGGGCATTTTTATGTGGAACTGGCAACAAACTCTCTCTCTCTTTGATTAACAGATAGATTAGAGTGACAAGGCTTTCTAGCGCGCTGGAGTCATTGTCCTTCCGGTGCGGAATGTCAAACCAGCAAACAGTGCTGCATAAAGTCAGTTTTTGTTCTTCTTATTTTTCAATGTTCGAGTTAAGGTTTACTACTGCGCCAAGTCAAAGTCCTTTACGCGGCAAACGTCTATGGTGTGTACGGGTGCCACAGGAGGTACAAGAACTCCTAAGGTGCTGAGGCCATATGGTCCCAGCACTCCCCCGATGGCAGTAAGGAGGAATAACACACTACCTACCCTGCTTCAGAGCCCAAGGATCCGCATTAGTCCTTATGGTGCCGGGCTATGTGCTTTAACACCTGCTGAGGGGGAACATGAAGAAGATACAGAAAACGGGGATCCCATGCATGAGATTTACACTAGGTGTAGGGAATTTCACGCATGAGAACAGCAAGAATGGAAAGAAGAAGGAATAGTCGTAGAAAGAGGTTGCATGAAAGAAAGAGCCCAACTTGACTGTTATTTGCCACCCAAAAGGAGAATAGTTAGAACCCGTAGGTGAATATTTGAGTGTGTGTCTGTGTGTGCGTGCATGTATGTGAGTGTGTTTGTGTGCAGCAACTATTAGGAGAGTTAAGAAGAACTCGGAATAAGTTCAAGGAAATTTGAACTAAACAAAAGATGCAAATGAGGTAAATAAAAAGTCAAGCAAATCAGGATGAGGGAGAAAAGGAGAGATAGTAAAGGGTGAAGAAGAGAGGAGTCTGAAGAGAAATAAGGGTGTCCACCCCCTAGTTGGGCTGTGAGTGCGGCCCGTGAACCTCTAACAGATGCCTAGACGGGTCTCTGATTAACAACAAACTTGTTAATATGAAGAAAAAAATCAATAATACAGAATATAGCAGAAACAACCTGCACATTGTTTAGCCTTGAAGGAATTTTTATCAAAAAAAAATGTCTGACCTATCCCTACATACTTGTCAACCAACATACAGAGAGGCAAGGCCAAGTCCCACCAGAAAAGGAGTGACCAGTGGCAAGGCTCACCTCACACTCCTCTTGTGCTATCACACACATACAAAACCTTGGCTATTTAGTAGAACCCTTCAACACACACTTTGGGTCAGGAGTGGGGAACGAGATAAGTATTAGCAGCAGGATCCAATAGCTTTTGCTAGTCTACCCCTGCTGCATCATAATTGCCGGGACCTCCCCCACTCACATCCAGTTCCTCAACAACACGCAAAGGACAAAGAAGCGCATCAGGGCAGCACCAGAACTATTCACAGCCACTCTCCACTCAAGCTCATCCACTGTGTGCTCTCTGGCTACCTTCACACTGATGTTCTCCTCCCCAAAGCCTATTTCACGATATTCATCCAACTGAACTTTGGCTTACGTCTAGGCCCATGTTCACTCACCTCCACTTTCATCACCCTTTCCACCAATCTTTCATCATCCATCTTCACCATGTGCCAAAACCACCTCAGAACACTTGCATTTACTCTGTCATCTAACTCAACTTTTTCAACATCCCATTCTCATTCAAACAATGCCACTATTAATTTTATCATTCAGTGTCACTCCGGCCATACCTTTCAAATTTTTCATCTCAAAGGCATTCAACCATCTTCTCTTCCCATCTCGCCCGTCACATTTATGCCCTGTAGGGCAGTTGGGACTGCTACTCCCTCATACAACACTCCTATTGCTTTCTTATCCAATGTCCTCCATCTCATTACTTTCAAGTGCACCTAGCAAACAAAACTTTCTATCATAATTTCAACTACAGTAGGGGACCTCCAGGCAAGAAAATCTTCTGGTTAGTGATAATTTTTAGGCTCACAAACACGTATTTCCTTTTCAAAAAAAAAAAATCCAAATAGGCAGATAATCATCAATTTAGAGCAAAATGTTTTGCTGATTCTTTTGCATGATTAAATGTCACTTTTTGTTGCAGATCAAAATTTTTCAGACTGTAGAACAAAGAAGTGTCTATCAGGAAGGGTTCACAAAATTTTTTTATAATCAGCAAACTATTTGCATTAAATAACTAAAATACTCTCAAATTGGCCACACACTGAAACGTTTTGAAAGTAGTACCGCTGCATCCTAGTACTACAAGCGCCATCACAAGTGGATCAACTATTATTTCAAATTGTAAAGGTGAAAACAAATAGGGAAGAACACCATGTAATCAAATGCACCATTAGAAACATAGTTTGAAACATTCCACAAATGGAGGTGTTCATAATGCAGGGAGAGGAAAAATAAGACTTGAACAAAAAATTTGAAAAGAAGTCAAAATTGAAAGACGATACCAGAAGCTAATTCAGCATTAAACAATTTTAAAAAAATTGTTATGGACCCAAATTTTTACTTTGTCTAAATAGATGTTGCTAATCAGTTGAGTTAGAGCAAGGCTCTTCCATTACTCATCTGCAAACATATTGAGCTGATAAATACACAAACCTATATCAGTAGATAGGCACCTAGATTGCATAAGTTGGTAGATGTCATACACACTACACATACAATTGCTATTCCCAATAGTGCAGCAGCAGCCTAGCTCATTACTCACACTAGTTATTTGATTTTGACAAATGAAGCAGCAAACTATAATGTTGTAAATTTCATGAAATCACTATGGAAGAAAAGTTTAATCATATTAATTAATTCAAACTTGCCATGGAGTTGCATGTTTATGTAGCTACTCCTGAATACTAAAATTGTTTGTGAATTAATATAGCAATGCCATGAATAAACAAAGTTGACATTTAGCTATGACAATCTGCAGATAAACACAGAATACAAAATGAGCACTCAGACAGATATATAATGACATTGGATCAATAGCTAGTTAAATTGTACAAAAAAATATAAATTGCTGCCCCATGACAGTTGAAATTTGGGTGTGATAAAAGAATAGATATTAATAAACTGATTTTAACTAGATCAGAGTGTGAACTAATGCACAAATAGATTTGGATAACATTTTGAGTAAGAAATAACCGTTACACCAATACATCAGCGTATCAATCTATGCTTGATAACAAAACAAAGATTGGGGTAAGAGCCTTGAAATTGAGTCGACCACTGATGTGTTTGAACACACTCAATTTATCTGTTAAGAAAATAATGGTGTTAGTAAGGCAATTGCAAATTGACAATGATGATAAGGTCAGTCTATATGAAGAGATGACCTCATTTAATTGCAATCACAACCACGATTCAGAAGAATTAAAAAGGAGTCAATAGAGTCAATCAGCTGACCATTAACACATCTGAAAATGCAGGCTATATGGAGACAAATGTTTATTGGGTTAATTTTAAAAAATCATATGAGAAAACAAAGTTAGCAACTACTTTAAACTTCGACACCAACTGAAGACGAGAGTCAGAGAGCTGGTCAAGACCTCATATTTTCTTCAAGCTGAAACCAGAAATAGCTTTCAGAGATTAATCTCCGATATTTCTTAAGTGTAGCCATGGCTACACACAAACAGGTCCTAATAATTTGTTGCAAAATGTTGACTCGCAAAATGGTATTGTGCAGAACGTGACTTCAGACAATAACCAAGGACAAATTAGCTAGCTACCTGATGGGTAAAAGCAATATTTCACAGAGCTCTTACAATCCAGTGTCACGCATTCTTCACCATAGGGGAAGTATAGGTACTATAACAGCTGCACCAAAATAAGGAGTGGTCAAACTTGGTGGAGTTTATATCATACCAAGATTTGCCTTTCAAAAACTTAGGGAGTACTACAGCTTCAGGAGTGTGAACATATTTGATTTCAATGCAATCACTGTGCCTGCTAATATTTATTTGTTTAAATATATTTGATAATTTCCTTGCTGATATGATTAATGTTAAAATTTATTCATTATAAATGTAACCACAATCATTATCGAATAAACAATTGATGATCCTTCAAAAAATAAACTGATATCTTGCACCACATAATGCACATGTACTCAACTTGATGACCGAACATGTTTTTCACCATATGCAGGTGAGTTAGCCGCATGAACAGTAATATGGTATAACCGCTTGCTTACTTAGCTACTAAAAATTAATAATGTTTTTTTCAATTCTGAATACTTAAACATTTTTAATCGATAATTAATTATTTTCTGGTGTGAAAAATGTTGATCTAATTTGAGATGAAACACTATCTGCCGGTAAAATGAGTTCAAAGATAAAATAAAATGCCAAGAGGATAAATGGAGGTGAACACTTGAAATCACATCGACATGTTGAAGTTTGATCAACAATTGAAGATAGCCATGTATAAAAAATTCAATGCATTCAGACAAGCTAAATATGAATGAGAAAACCATAATTAGTATTTTTCAGAAGCAAAATATATTGCTATAGCCAACTCACTTGTCTAGAATGAATAATGTTGCACATATTTTGTAACAAAATTACATTCAACTGATTTCAACAGATTGCTATAATTATCTTCATTATTACTGTACTTACAATTATTATAGGAGAGAAACCCTGTCAAAATGGGCCAAATCAAATTCCAAAATGTGCTTTTTAGAAAGCTATAGCATTGTTGCATTTTCAATAAGTATAGAACCTCCTGTTGAATAGACAAATCTCTGAGGGAGATTTTCTTTAAAAAAATATAAATGTAAACCAGTCCATCAGGCTAAAGCTTTAGACATTTTACATCATAACATTATGATAACTAGTAGCTATACAGCAACAATACATAAATTCATTTTTAATTATTAAAGTAAGGGTATAAATGCTTGATAATGCAAGTTACAAATTGAATTCCCTATCATCAGGTTAACTTTCCAAACTCCAACAAGCATCAAAAAAATGAAAACCATGCAAAATTGGATGAAGATCTATTTTGGAAGTGGTATTCACAATGAAGAAATGCATATTGAAAGATATGTAGATAAAAAACTAATATCCCATCAAGATAGAAGAACAAAACCTAATCTATCATGAGGAGAACCAAATATTTTTTTGCTTTCAACAGCCATCAAAATTAAGTTTAAGTTGGTGTAGCTTGAGAAAATCTTGGGTAATGCAGAAAGGGAACTTATAAGAAATAGAACATGCTCAATTATAGAAAGTGAATCGAAAACTTTTCAACCTTGAAAAAAGACTGAATAATTTTTTATAGCACAGGCTATCAAGTTGGAAATGGTAGCTACCTTTAAATTGCATGTAGCTATTGTAAGCAGGGACTACTTACACCAAGATGGGGAAACTGTTGCAGCATAGGTTAGTTCCGACAAAATTTTGATGCAATGTAATGAACAATCTATAATATTTCATTGAATTAGTATTCAAGAAAATGCTAAGCAAAAAATAGGAATATAAATTTTCAGCACGTGCAAAAATTAGCCTCAGCCTTGTCCAGGCATTTATTGTCATAATGACTAAAGTCTTGATAACAAAGAGAGACAATTTTCTAACCCACATTTACAAGTGATAGAACAAAATAGTTACAAAATATTTAGAAGCAATATTCTTTTGTTGCCAAGAAGAGTAATCACAGAGGCAGTCATAAGACATTGGTAATGTGTGGGCAACAATGCATGGTAGCGATGTAGGCCTACCAAATAAATCATTCCTCAACTAAACAATGAAACATTCTTGTTCAACAGTTTTTCAGCAGAGATAATTTATTGTGAGCTAGAGAAATTTGGAAGGTAACATATGAATGCTTTGGTCTAAAAAGGTTAACATGATAGGGTAGATTCACTAGATTGATTTGCATATGAAACGCGATAACACATTGTTTCAAATATAAAATTTCCAGCTAGACATCAATGACACAACAGATAACAACAACATCAATCAGACTTAAATGGATTTAAATGGGCAATGAAGTTTCAGGGCAGCTACAGCGCAAAAAGTCGAAATGAACAACATCAAGTTACAGCACTGACCCTCTAAACCCTTTTGATGATTGGAACAGTCCAGAGTTACAATGGTATGCAACACAACAATGAGAAAACAGTGAAGGAGACCCATGTGCACAAATAATTGGAACCAAAAACTCATAGCTCCACAATCACTTACACTCAGCAACAAAACAAAGATGGAACGTTTTCAAAGGAAAAGGATGATGGAATGGCAATGATATTTGACTCCAGATGAGGGTTAATTTGTCAGTGCAGTATTAGCTGGTTGGGGCTTAATGCAGGGAGTGCGAGAGTGTGCAGACCAGAGAGAGTGAGAGATTTGTCTAACACATCCTTACGCTAGTAGAACTGGGTTGAGCAAAACTGGTGGCGCTGGTTGACTTGCTGCTAAAAGTGCAGCAGGTCAAGATTCCTTGTATAAGTTCGAATGAATTTAACCTAAAGAGAGAAAAGACACAGCATCAGGAAATAAGATGCAGCAAGCTACTTTTTCTTATCTTGTTATGAGGAAAAATCTATCCATTTTTAAATCATACAAGGAGTCAACCATAGTATCTCCTGTGAAAAAAAGGTTACCTTCAAAGCAGTTATATTGACCAAGAAATTTAAAAACTGCCTTTCTGCTTATAAATTAATGCCACATAGGAAAATCTTCATGGAATATGCATTGATGCATATCATTTGCAAGCATGATAGCTAACCTTAGATTTTCAATGTGAAATAGGCCTATAGAAGCAACAATACTTCAAAGTTTTAGGAAGCATTTGAAGAAGGTAAGTTCAAAACAGTGTCTCTTTAATATACCAGTAGCAACCTGAATGAATGAATTGCAATTTGGGCCAATAAATTCAAGAATCATAGGAATAGTGACCATTCTAGTAGTTGGCTTCATGAAGCATATAGATGAATAT